>CAKOAT010217376.1:0-158339 GCA_932364175.1 Eruca vesicaria subsp. sativa | reverse complement strand
TAATATAGAAAATTTGAAAAAATCTATTTGATTAAAACACTCATTATATAATATTATTATGTTTGAAAAAATTTACTATACATATCATAAATATGTGATTACTATAATATATACCAATTTACAAGTGAAAACAAATTATTTATATAACTAACTATAAACGAAAACAAACACCCGCGCGGTTGCGCGGATCAAAATCTAGAGGAAAACCAAACTTGCAAATTTTGCTTAGGCTTCTAGATATTTTTGTGTGAGTATATTCAATAGTAATACAGCTATAGTGCAATTGTTTATCAACTTTTTTTGCACGTTGAAATTAATTTATTGGAAAAGAGTATTAGAGAGAATATCCCCTATTTCTCTTTACATTTTTCTCTTTAGCAAAAATGTTTAATAATATAAACAGATTTGTATTTATTTTTTTACGGTTCTAGCAGTAAACACTGACTCTGATCCATAACATATTTTACTAAAATTGACAAAATGAATATAAATTAAATGAGAAAATGAAAATCTTATTTCAGTTCAATTTTTTGTCGTTTTCCATTCTTGTGTTTAGTTTCAATTTTTTATATTCTACTACTGTATTTCTTTATAATCTCTATCATAAACATGAAAATTTGGTATAATATTTAACATTTTACCAAAAAAAAAAAGATTTATAAATTGTACTAAACCTTAAACTACTGATAATAAGTGATAACATACAAAAAATTGAAAGATATGATTAGTTTTTAAGAATAACAAATGCATATTCCAAACAATTATTATATTACTTAAAGTATTAATTTAATTACCATTTAAATATTTAACAAAATACTATAATCAGTAGTTAGCATTATAATAAATTTCGGTTCAAATATTTAGTAAAAAAATTGTTCAAATATAATTCTGAAAAAATAAAAGAACAATTTTTATATAACTGTTAAAGAATTTGCTTTTTATTTACATGTGTAAAAGTTATATAAACTATTTTAAAAATTAAAACACAAAACACAAAAGCCAATGGTTATTGTCAAAATTATTACTTTATGACTTTTAGCCTCCCCCATCATATTTTTAAAACCGCTTAAAACAAGCTAAAAGCCATCATTTAAGAAAGAAAAAAATAATAATCATAAAAAGATCCAGATTCATAATTTCCAATAATTAAGAACAATTTAAAAGTGACAAGGAAAAGGATTAAGCCAAAAAAAATATAAAGAGAGAGAGAAAGAGAGAGCCCTAAGCTTGTTAAAAATCACACTTGCGTATATTTTTGCTCATTCCCATTTCTCGCCCCCCTTTCTTCCTCAAAAACTAGTCTCAAATCCCCAATCCTCTGATTCATCACCACTTGCGTATTCGTTTATAGGTGTACCGAGACCTCTCTTGGTCCTGGTCCCAGATTCGATTCAACAGACAACATTGAAAAGAGGATGGTGGGAGGTGGTGCTAGGGTTTCGATTCCGGCGAAGACTCGGAAGACGGTTCAGACTATCAAAGAGATCACAGCTGGGAACTACAGTGAGGATGAGATTCACGCAATGCTCCTTGAATGCAATATGAATCCTGATGAGGCTGCTCAACGCCTTCTTCTTCAGGGTATATTTATTTATTTATTTGATCTTTAATCCTTGTATTTTAACGGATCCGCGATGCAATTTTAGGTTTCGATTTTGGGGGTTTTGTGTTTTTTTATTTTGTCCTAATCTTAGGTTTTAGCTTCTGATTTGTCTTTTTATATGTTCGGTTGTGAAAGATGTCTTTAGTTGTTTATGTGATATTGTTTTTATAACCGTTTTCTTACAAGAAGTTTAGGATTTGATTTAGAATATGCGTGAGAATCAATTTATATCCACTAGTGGTGTATGTGTGTGAGAGACAAAAGGTTACTTAGCTTCTAAGTGTAATTTATCTGAGTGTTTTTTTTCTGGGGGGACTACTTTTGTAATGACTGGTTATGCGTTGTAGATAAATTTATTGCTTAAAAGTTAACTCATTGGAATTGTTTTAGACCTGTGTTCTTTAGATCTATTAGTGGAACTCTGGTTATGTTTTATCATGTATAGCTTTTGGTTGTGAAGGCAGATCTTGTGGTATTGCATTAGGATTTTAGAATGGTTCAAATAGTCAATGCTTGTGTATGAATATCATCTCGTTTGGAGACAGTTTCTAGTATTGGTTTTTTAGTTCTGTTTTATTGAGAAATTATTTTATACTATGCTTTGAACTAATTTTTAACAATTGTTCGTGACTCTGCAGATCCATTCCTTGAGGTTAAGAAAAAGCGTGATAAGAGAAAGGAGGTATGTGGTTTTTGCACTTCTATTGGTCTATTTCATGAGTTTCTTGATAAATTGTGTGTAAAAAGTGCATTAAACATTGTATTTTGTGACATGGTGATTGACGATGTTATTAAATGCAGCAGAATCTTGGCAACAAGGATTCCGTTGAACCACAATGGAGATCTGGTGGCTCAGGCCGTGGTGGCAGGGGTGGTCGGATGAACTTCTCTTCTCGTCATTCATCTCATGGTAAACACACTAATCATTCGAACTCAATTTTTACGTTGTTGCATCTCTTGATATACAGCATTAGTTTTCTTTGTAAGGTGTTTTTTTTTACGGTCAAAATCCTGTTTGTTATATTTACTCAAAACCTATCCTTGTTTGGTTTTCTTCCGAGGACATTCCACACGTGTTTTACTCGTCGATTTTGAAAATTTCAGTCATTGATAAAGTCTCCTTTGTCAATGTTTACCTCTAATCAGATGGTGCTGGTGCAAAGAATACTTACAGAAAAGAAAATGGTCCTAAGCAGGTCACCGATCCATCAGCTTCAACCTCTCAAGAAACAAAAACTAAAGACAATGCAGTGTCAAGGTGACTTTCTTCCTATA
Organism: Eruca vesicaria subsp. sativa; assembly: GCA_932364175.1. Taxonomy (NCBI): domain Eukaryota; kingdom Viridiplantae; phylum Streptophyta; class Magnoliopsida; order Brassicales; family Brassicaceae; genus Eruca; species Eruca vesicaria. The sequence goes on along the minus strand of CAKOAT010217376.1, from coordinate 155,461 downwards.
GTATGAATCCCTATTATGTATGATATTCCGTGATTCTCATGATCGTTGTTGTCTTGTTGACAGCCATTCAGCTGTGATGGATAAAAGTTCTGTTAGTTTGACATCAGGAAGCTCTGATGTCCATCATCCTTCCAACCGACCAGCTCGGTCAGGCCAAGGCAAAGCTACCGGATCTTCAGTCCCTTCGAACAGCGTTAATGATGTGCATACTGAGCAGAAGTCAGCTGATTCTTTACCGCTCCCTCGTCCATCTTCCTCTGAGGTTCGATTCACTTCTTCAAATCCCAAATCTGTGACAGCACATGAACAACACACTGGAGAAAGCAAGTTCCATAACAGAGCTCGTGGGGTTGTTAAGACATCCGTGAATGAGGCTTATGTTCCGAGGCCTGCTTCATCTCATAGCAACAGCACGGGTAGCCGGCCTTCTTCTAACTACAGTAATCGGTCACATCAGACTGTTGGTCCTCAAAGAGGTAACTATGATTCTTCTAACTTTTTTTTGTCTTCTATAGTTCTTCGTAATTTTGTTTTTAATTTGCATTGTTAATCTTCTGACATTATCATGGATACCTGTTTCTAGGTAAGGAATGGAAACCGAAGCCAGTGAACCATAACACTACTCAGGGCTCTGTTGCAGCATCTACAACTGAAACTCTTGTAGTTCCTACTGAAGCTAGTGAAAAATCTGTTGAAGATGTTGTCCCTTCTGCAGAGGGTACATCTACATTGCAGAGGCAGCTTGAAGACTTGCAGATCCAACGTCAGCATGTTATTATTCCAAACCACATCCTTGTTCCAGAAGCTGAACGAACCAAGTTTAGCTTTGGAAGCTTTGATGCTGGCTTTTCAATAACATCAAACTCAGTAGCTTTTCCAGAGAATGAAAAGAGATCTGCACCTCTCTCTCAGACTTCGCCAGAAGTTGAAGAAAGGTTCGAAGAGGAGGAATTTAGGTATCTACCTTTCTCTTCTTTGTCAATTATTATTGTTGCTTCTTAGCGTTTAAATACTCTCAAATTAGATATGAAGTTGGAAAGAGTTCTTAATTATGGATTATTGAATAAAATAGGTAAAAGAAGAATTCCTAGTGTAGTTCGCTGCCAGTTGATATAATAGTTTTGGTGGCTAGGCTAATTGGGTTTTGCTTATAGTTCTTAAGTTTTTTCAAACATTTGTAAGTATGAAAATTCCTTTACTTTGATGTCTTGAAATGCAATCATATTACAAGTGCCTAAATTTTTGTTTCTTTTTCATGAGTTCAGTAACCCAACTGTCCATTCGACTGAAAAGGATGAGGACAATAATGTTTACTCAGACTCGCCTTCACAAGTTCCAAATGATATGGCTGGTGAAGGTATCACCGCAACAAATGCGGCTTCAGAGAATGATGTCTCCAAGCAAGAGAATATGTTCGAGTCCGAGAGCAACCAAAACTCATTTGACCACGTTCCAAGTAATATCATCGGGCATGCTCCTCCTGCTCCTGCGAGCCAGGTTCCACAATTTGAAAATGCTGACCCTCAAGCACGTGATGCCCTTCGTATTCCCAATTTTGTGGTATGCCTTCAAAATTATTTTAAGCTCTCATATGTTTGATCGCTTTATACGATTGATTATGCCTAGCTTATATTGTCATTTAGAATGACCTTTGCTTTTGTTACTTGAAGGTCCAGCAGCCATTTGATACAGCGAGTTACTATGCTCAATTCTATCGACCAGGCCCTGACAGTGAAGGCCGTGTTTCTCCCTTTGCTGCGTCCAAATTCAATGGGAATGTTACTGCATTGCCTCCGCATTCATCTCAAACCATGCAAGAGGTTAGGGAAACCACCCACTTGGATGCATTATTAAACGTTTGAAAGAGGATATAGCTGTTACAAACATATAATATAAGTATTCTGTATCTGAAATGCTTAAACATGTTGATTTGCAGGGTGGAAACAACTTAGTGCTGTCAACAGCAAGTCCAACTCCACTGGCAACTCAGGCGGCTGGGCTGATGCAGAGCTCTATACCTGTCACGCAACAGCCTGTTCCTGTTTTCCGGCCCCCGGGATTACATATGTCGCATTATCCACCAAACTACATGCCATACGGACACTACTTCTCCCCATTCTATCCACCTCTCCCGGCAATGCACCCGTTCTTAAGCAATGGTGCATTTCCTCAGCAACCTCAGGCAAGCGGTGTATATCATACACCTCCACCCCCTGGAGCTGCACCAGGAGGCAAATACACACTTCCTCATTACAAGCCCGGGACTAACACAGGAAACATGACTCATGTTGGTATGCCTGGTGGTTACGGACCATCATATGGTTCCTTCCCAGCAGGGTATAATAATCCCACCTCTGCTGCTTCAGCTGGGAATTCAAATTCCAATGAGGATCTCAACACATTGCAGTTGAAGGAAAACAACGGATACAACACAACAGGGCAACAGGTAATGTATTCCCTTTCCCTCTTTAAACCCAATCCAGTTAAAAGATTGCTCAAAGCTTCCTGGTTTGCAGAGTGAAGCATTACCTGTATGGATTGCCGGACCAGGACGAGATGTGCCAAGCTCATTCTACGGTTTACAGCACCATGGGCAACACGTGACTTACGCTCCAGCACAAGCTGGTCACGTGACATTCCCAGGGATGTATCATCCGGGACCAGCAGTGACAGCAGGAGGAGTTCATCATCCGCTCTTACAACAGTCTCAAGGCGTTGCTGGAGCAGAAATGGTTGCACCTGGTCCCAACGTTTTCCAACAGCCTCAGCAAACACAGATGAATTGGCCAAGTAATTACTGAAACAGGAAGTACAAAAGAAAAAGTAAAAGAAGATTTGAAGAAATCAGGAAGATATGGTGCAGGTTTTCGTTGACTTGCGTGTGTTTGTGTGTGCCATTTAACAAATTACCGAAGAGATGAAAAGCTTTGAAGCATGGAAGGGTATTGACAGAGAATGATCATAAAAGGATAGGGGGAGGGAAGGTATTATTTTTTATGAATCAAGTGTTTTTGGTGTTTCTATATCTTTTTTGTTTCTTATGGTTTTAGCAAAAATTTTACTTTCTTAGTTTTGAGAAGAGGTCGTCTTTAGCTCTCTTTATAAGTTTCTGAGCTATAAAGCCAAAGAACTTTGCTGCCTGCCTGAGTCTGTATCTGAAGACTCTTAGTTCTTTTCTTAGCCTTTTGGTCAATGTTTTCAAATCCGTGCCAGCAATCAAATTTGAACCAACTTTCTTGTTTGCTGCTCAACTTGATCCGTACGTATTCCCTGAAGTTTTTTTTTGTATTTGAATTCAAAAATATAACAAAAACCTTTGAATTGTATTGGCTATATATCCATAGTTATAAACTTGATGTAATAGTGACCTTGCAATCTAAGACTGTTTTGTCTTTTCGTTACTTCAAAATCAATCTTTAACAAAACTGTGTTAGACGCTAAGTAAACCTCTTGAATTTGCACAACAAGCCAAAATCACATGGAACTAGTCAGTTACAGCACAGGAAGAGACATCAGGCAAACTGTTCAATAACTGGTCTAATAGATTCTGGATACTGTCTTTCATTTACAAGGCAGAGTGCAAAACAGAAAAGCATTTACATACAAATGGAAATCGAAAGGCATTTACAATCTTATTGTTCAATTTTTACCCTAAATCTCCCTGTCAAGAACAAAACTCATGAAAGCAGCAGAGAGTGAACCCTCTGAACAAGAATGAAGCTTCAGACGCCCAAAAAAACCGATTAAATCCCAAGAATGAATGATTGCTTCCAAGAAACCATCAGTTTAGTGTCTTCTCAAACCAGAGAGAGTAGTCTTTGTTTCCACAGTTTGCAAGTTTCTGACTTGAGAACTCACTCCATAATTCAGAAACCTTTCTTGTTAAGAGAATCATTCAATAGCTTCTCGTTGGAGTGAGTGGGTCATAATCATAAGCTTCACCAGCTTTGATAAATCTCCCCTTTACACGCCTTCTCACATCAGCTCTTGCTTTGCGAGAAGCATACCTCACTGTCTTATCAAACCTGTAGCAAACAACCAGAGTGTCTCATTTAGAAAACATTGCACTTACTTCATTGATGCATGTATTAGATTGCGAGTACAGGGGGCACTTACTTGCGAGCCTTCTTCTTTTCCTTATAACGCAAAACCGCGTTATTACGAGTCACTGAATGTGAACAAGCATTATTATCCTGTGATGATGTTTGAGGATACCATGGTGGATCCCCTAAGAGCTGCATGGAAGATGATGCACCACATTCTTGGAACTCTCCAGCATTACTTTCTCCAGTGACTCCAGAGAAAGATATGTTCGAATGTGCTGGCTTTGATGTGTAGCAAATTATTGGCTCTGTTTTAGAACTCATGAATGAATCATCATTGCTCTCTGCTGGCTGCACTGAGTTCCCTCCCTTGATTAAGATTAAAACATAATCATCATTAGAATCACACAAAGATGCATTCATTTTACAAAATGGAAAATGTAAAAAAAAAAAGAAACCTCAGGAGCTGCTTGATGATGCTTTTGGAAAAGACTATCGATTCCACATTGCCCAAAGAGCTGTCCTGAGGAGTTAAAGGCTGTCCCAAAGAGCTCTTCATAGTTCTCAAGTGCCAAGTCAACTTCATCCATACCCAAGTTATCATAAAAGTCATCTTCACACACTCCAACATCCTTCAAACCATAAACACACAAGAGCTTGGGAATTTAGTAACAAGATGATTAAAACATGGATGATGCAACACAAGGAAATTGACATACCGATGAAAATAATACTCCTGTTTCAAAATAAATGTTGTTTTAGGTTTTTTAACACATAAAAACTAGTTAAATGTTCAATTTTGTTCTTATTTAACTAGAAATTTCATAATTATTGTCTTTCTTAATTTAATTAGAGACAAGAAAATATAAATTAATTGACATAAATGAACTGAATTCTCAAAACTACATTTATGTTGTAACGGAAATTTAATTCTATGATAGTTAATTTGAGCCAGAGGGAGTATTACCTTAGCAAATGATGAGTTTGAATCTGCTGCATAACTGGTTTCAAGCCTTGATGAAGAGCCATCGATGACATCTTTCTTATCCTCATTACAGTTTTGGTTGGTCTGACCATCATTGTCTATATTCATCATACCCATTTCTTGTTCACAAACAGCTTGTCCAGCTAAGTCTGAAGAGAAAGACCAGAGAGAGGCGAGCTCGGAGCTTGAAGGGCAACCAGAATAGCAGCTTATGCTTTGTCTCTTGTGATTATTTGTTGAGGAAGGATTGTTGTTGTTGTTGTTGTGGCCTGACCAGTCACAGTTTTGACAGAGAGAGACTCTTTCTTCAACGCACCTAACTGTAGCAGGCTGCGCATTGCATCTCTCGCAGACAAGTGTACGAGAATGTCGTTTGGACAATGCATTAGCTGAATGGATGCTCCTGTCACAGGAGAGACAGAGACACGCTGCATCAGATCGACAGTACACCATTGATCTTTGTTCACCACAGAAGTCACACATGTAACCCATCTTCTTTCACTCACTCTGACCAAATCCAACTTCTGCTGTAAAAGAAGTCAAATACACATAAAAACATTTCTGAATACAGGTAGTGATTTCTATAAACAGGTGGAAACTTCATAACAAAAGGAGAAGCATAAAAACGGAAAGAAACCTATTTAATGAGATTTACTATAACAGACCAGTACACAAGTCAAGATTAAACCCATAAAAAGAAAATAATCAAAGATCAAATAAAAATAACATCAACTTAAGCTTCAAACCTCAGATCAGTAAATCTACAGTTCTTTTGTTTGACTTATAGTTCAAAATTCAATAATTCTTCAAGACTTTTTTATATTGTGATCACAATAATCATAATCATCCTCATCCAAACAAAGCTTAAAACTCAATAATTAAAAAGAAAACACGTAAAGATGGAAGATCTATCTCTTTATAGAGCAAAGCTTAAAGCTCAATAATTAAAAAGAAAACACGTAAAGATGGAAGATCTAACTCTTTATAGAGCAGACCCTTCACTAAAAGAAGAAGGATCTTTAAGTCACAGAACTAAAAGGAGAGAGAAGAGGGAAACAACTCACCGTATTATAATGAAATGATCTTTCTTTGTTTAAAGATCTTTTGAACAATCTTCTCAAGTTGAACCAAGAAATCCTTAGAAACAGAGCCGATTATTCCACAACTTCTGCTTCTCTCTTTCTCTCTGGAAACAAAAGAACAAAAACTCAAAGAAAGAAAATGAATGGATAGAGAATGGGTGGGTGTGTGACATGTAGGCTGCTTGCTTGTGACATAATCGGATGATTATCAAAAGTGCCTAATTTTTAATTAGATAATTCATTTCTTTATTTTTAAAAGTGCACAATAAAAGTTTCCTGTAAGGTATGGTGGGTCCCTGTTGTATTTATAGTGAAAGCAAGAAACTTTTATGGTCCCGACAGATATTATTAAAAGAACGGATAATAGTAAGAAAAAAAGGTTTATGTTTTGTCATGCGACTGCTAATACTGAAACCAATGCACTCGCGACGTGGATTGTACCAAGTAAGCAAGTAGCTCTTTTGTGTCATAATGGGATTCTCAAGCGTTTGCTTTTTCGATAGTTTTGAACGAATCAGAATGTTTTTTTAACCAGTTTCAGATATACTACTAGCTAGTAGTACTATTGTTTTACCTTTTTGCTCTGAAAAGTCACAATTCATATCAACAAAAACCAAAAATATCTTGTTCTGTCGGCGTAGTATTACATGGCAAACCAAGAACAAATGAAATCTATGGCCGATTTTTTTTTCAACTATCCATGGCCGATTATTCTATTTGACTTGCATAATAACATTTAAACGATTTAAGCAAACAAACGAAAAGCAAAACGTGTACATACAATTAAAAAAAAATGTTGAAGGTTTTTGTTAGTTCTTGATGAATTTCATCGTCTAACAACTATTTAAAAGTTAATTAGAAAACAAATGTCATAAGAAGTGTCCTATATTTTAATCACACCCCTAAACTATACCTGACTTTATGTTTCAAATGCTCATATATCTGTCGTGTTTATCACTTTATTAGACGAAGTGAAGCTGATAGTGTTCACTGTTCAGTCAAAACAAATGATGTAAATGTAACTTGCTACTAGAAAAAGTTTACAAAAAGAATCTTGCTACTAGAAAACAGCATAAATCTTAACTGAGTATTTATTAACAACTCAACTTGAAAATACAAATCAACGATAATGAAAGCACAAAAAGGAGAGAAAAAGGTAAAGATAAGACGCACTGAGAGATTATGCAAAAATAACAAGTTGAATATGATGCTGAAATGTTAGTTAGATAAGATTCTAGCTAGGACGATCCGAAGTCTCGTACAAAAACATCGTATTCTTATTTCTCGAATATAAAACCACCGGCTTAAAGGCAGCTGCTGACACTTCACTTATTTTCCTTCAGATAACATTAACTATCTTATTAGTACTTCATTAGTGCCTTTCTACGAACTTAATACCAAATTTTAAAAAATATAATTTATTATATGCTCTCTACCACCAATCACAACTTAAACCGTCATTAATATTAAATATCCCACACCTAGGAGGACATCATTAGCTGTATGACATAAGGAGATCATCTCATGAGTTGACCCAACCTAACTTTTTTACACCAGAATCCAAAAAGCTCTTTCAAATGTTTGACGTTTCAAGATTTGGTGGAAAAGAACCGCAAAAAAAAATAGAACTAAACTTTGTTTCTCATAAAAAAAAATATCCTAAGAGTCTTGTAAGGTGCACATGTGACTCCTCCAACCTCACCTTATGGCTAGCCTTTTACACCTGCGTAGCAAAGTTTCCCAAGATTTATACTCTGCTAATATCACATAATACCTAATATTTAAATAATCTTTCTTTGAATTTTCAGTGATTAATGTGTGTTTCTCTGCATTTTGCAATGCAAACCAATGAACTACTTACCAAGAACATGTTTTTTTTTTTTTGAAAAAAAAAGAGAACATGTTGGAAACGTTTTAGAGCATTTTAGTGTCCACTGGGTAGCTTCCCTGTACCCGCAATAAGGTAGCAAATTCCTGCCAAAAAAAGAGCCTTAGTCAAAAAATTTGTAACCTCAAATGCAGTGTCAAACTCTTCGCATGGAGCAAGCTTCACAATTTGGATACGCCTTGTCAGCTGCTGATTCACTGTATTACTCCCTGTATAAGCACTCATCATTCAATATATCACATATGTTCTTCTCTAATTCAAGTAGACACGTTTCTGTGTATTATTGGCTCCACGAACATGGGGAGCCGTTAGAAACAGTTTCTGCGAGCTGCTTTGATGTTAACGGCTCTGTTATTTAAAACAGACAGAACACAAATAAACACATCCCAGTTATGAGCAAGTAGATGCTACTAGAAACTTCATTGGTTGTAGCCAAACTGCGTAAGTAGGCAGTGTTACTAGCCAATACTACAAAATGTAGTTTGGTTCCTAACTAACTACCAACAAACACTTTCGTGAGTTATAATATAAGTATATTAGTACTGACTCCAATAAAAAGCTAATTCTGTCACTGGTTGTAATTGATCGGATTCAAATCCTAGTCTAGACTCAGATGAAGTCTTTTTACTACTTGAATAACGACTTTTGTCTATGAAATCATCCTATTTTTTATTCCTATTTATTAAACTTATAATTAATCGATATTTTGAGTTTTGATGCAAATCCTATTAATCCTAATCTTCAAAACAAACTTGAACCAAATTAGTCGGGAGAAAAAGAGACTGAAACAAAAGAAATAAAGAAAAAGTGAGAAGTAATTTATATGGTAGACCAAAAAACAAGGAGTATGTATTTGACATCTTCGTAAATATTCGCAATTCAATAATGTGTAGTAATTGTGTCTTGTGGTGTACAAATGACTCTCTTTATTTAGCTCACTCGATCCAGATCTCCTTAGTTTCAGCATCATTTGCTTTCTCACTCGCAAACACACAAACACAAAACATAACAATGTAATAATTAGAAATAGAAAGAGAACTAGGTATGAGAGATTATATTCCAAAATTCTTGAACGCCTTTCTCTTGGCATTTGCCACTTTTGCTGTTGTCTTTGCCATTTTCATTGCAAAGGATCCAAATACATCTCATCATCTGTATTTCTCAACATCGTCGTCTTCATTATGGACCTCCTCATTCTCTTCCGCATTCATCACTGTATACATCCATACTTCTTCCCTTTCATCCACATTTAGGTCGTAATAAATGCAGGAATGTTTAAAACGTGAGCATTTTATGTTTGTGTTATGTCTTCATGTTGATGTAAAAAGAATATTTGCTAATAACTCTTACATATTGTTTTTAAAAAGAAAAAAAAACTACATCATGTAAATACAAAAGCAAACGCAAACGGAAATTTTTTTTCTCGTTTTGACGTTTGTGTCTTTAACAAAACCTCTTTTAAGTACCAAATGCTGTAATTTCATTTGGCAAAAAAAAAAAAAACATACGTTAAAGTAGATGCATACACATGCAAATAATCTATGTCTAATATTGTAATTAAAATATACCGAAAATTTAGTTTTATTTTTGAATATTGAAGGAAAAAAGGAAGAGAAATGGAATAAATTCAAGTTCTTCATCCTGGAAAAGAGACAGGAAAGTAGAAGCTGAATTAGCAACAGCGAGGGCTTTGATCAGAGAAGCTCAACTAAACCCTAACGCTACAACATCATCTCCCCTACGAGATGAAGACTATGTTCCTCATGGCGACATTTACCGAAACCCTTATGCATTTCATCGGTAAAATTTTATACTAATGCGTTTAATTGTCACAAAAGTTACACTATATTTGACATATTTCCTTGTGGCAGAAGCTATCTTCTTATGGAGAAGATGTTTAAGATATACGTCTATGAAGAAGGAGAGCCACCAATTTTTCACTATGGTCTTTGTAAAGACATATACTCCATGGAAGGATTGTTCCTAAACTTTATGGAAAACGATGTCCTTAAGTATCGAACCCGAGATCCCGACAAGGCTCATGTCTACTTCTTACCTTTTAGTGTTGTCATGATTCTTCACCATCTTTTCGACCCAATTGTTCGAGACAAGGCTGTATTGGAACGTGTCATCGTCGACTATGTTCAGATTATTTCCAAGAAATATCCGTATTGGAACACAAGTGATGGTTTTGATCACTTCATGTTGTCTTGCCATGACTGGGTAAGTTGTTCTTGTTTTATTTGGTAGTGTCTGGTTAAAATTAAATGTTCTGGTCGCAATCAAAGTCGTGCCTTAGTGTAATAAGCTCACATTCAATTATATTGCCACAGGGACATAGGGCAACATGGTACGTAAAGAAGCTATTTTTCAATTCCATAAGAGTATTATGTAACGCCAATATATCAGAATATTTCAATCCGGAGAAAGACGCTCCATTTCCTGAAATCAATTTACAAACCGGAGAAATCAACAACTTAACCGGCGGTTTAGACTCAATTTCTCGAACAACGCTGGCTTTCTTTGCTGGCCAATCACATGGAAAAATTCGTCCGGTTCTTCTAAACCACTGGAAAGAAAAGGATAAAGACATTCTGGTTTATGAGGATCTACCGGGCGAATTAGATTACAAAGAGATGATGAGGAAAAGCCGGTTTTGTATTTGCCCGAGCGGTCACGAGGTGGCTAGCCCGAGAGTGCCGGAGGCGATATACAGTGGGTGTGTACCGGTTCTTATCTCGGAGAACTATGTTTTACCGTTTAGTGATGTTTTGAATTGGCAGAAATTTTCGGTTTCAGTATCGGTTAAGGAAATACCGGAACTAAAAAGGATATTGATGGATATAACGGAAGATCGGTACAAGAAACTATACGAGGGAGTGAAGCAAGTGCAGAGGCATATATTGGTTAATGATCCTCCAAAGAGATATGATGTGTTTAATATGATTATACATTCTATTTGGTTAAGAAGATTAAATGTTAAATTGTTCTAATCAAATGTTTAATATGATTATACTTATTTGTGACAATTCCCAAATCCCATCGACGTTAATCATACGATAACTTTCAAAAAGTTGAAAATGTCAATCTTAATGTGAAGGATCACAAAACACAAACATATCATCCTGTTTCAAGTGAAACTGGAGTAATGACATAAAAATGAAAAATTTGTTTCAGTCATGTAATGATAACACTATTTAGGCAGAATTAGTATAATATTAAGATCACACCCTCATGTAATGACAACACTATTTAGGCAGAATTTGTAAAATGTTAAAAGCATATCCCCATGTTATCTGGTGCTTGCTTTGATGAACTCTATGTGCAACTAATCTACAACATAACATTAAAATTAAATTAATTAAAAGACTTACACATGTCATCATTGAATTAAATAAACACAAACTTAATTACTTTCCGATAAAACTTGTGCAGTCACATATTTCTTACTTTTGATAAAAATGATGTATTCATACTTGGTTTGCATTGTATAGTAGACCAACAACACATTGTGGCCCTTACTTTTGAGATCTGACAATATATCTTTGTAACTGTAATCAAAAGCAATGATTACCACCATTTACTTGGTACTTGCTTGATGAATTTTATGCTCCAAGCTACAATATAACATTAAAAAGTAAAAATCATATAAAATTAAGTAAATTTTTATTTTTTTAAATGTGAAATTTTGCATGAACAAATTATTTTGGTAAATTTTGATTGATTACAGTCAAAACTTTGGTAGTATACTAACAAATATTGCTATACAACTAACTTCATAAAATTATCTTAAATAATTGTTAGTAGAGTTAAATTAGTTTTAAAAATTGTATATAATAATTTATACTATATATTTTATATATGATATTAGGAAAAAGATAAAAATGTTGTTAAATGTTTGTTTAGACATCTATAAATGCTGGACCTGCACTAGTGACTATTCCCAAAACCATTGTAATCATACGCCAACCTAATTAAAGTTGAAAATGCTAATTTTGGTAAAGTTTAAAGCTAATTGCTTCATTAAGACAAATGTTTAATATGATTATAGCACTCATTTGTGACAACTGATCACAAACTCATCAATTGTAATCATACGCCAACCTCCACAAAGTTGAAAATGCTAATTATAACATAAGTTTAAACCTAAACCTAATTGATTCATTAAGACTAGTAAAACGGACATGACTATGAACATGCACATGTCAAGTCAGGCATGTAGTATTTGATTATTAAATGGATGACAGAATAGTAGGAAGATAGAGGGAAACATGTAGTCTAGAGGAGACCAAGACATGGAAGACTTGGACACCATGGTTCCATAATTGTCACATCACAGCTCGATTATTAAATCAACAAACTTACTTATTAATCATCATTATACATATATTGACTAATTCTCGTGTGACAAATATATAAACTACTCCTATTAGACAACCGTATATTAAAGAAATATCACTTTGGTACCATTATTTAAACACAATTTTGACCAAATCAAATAACCATAGGTTTTGGTCTTTAAAAATTTCAGAGTTGACGATAAGCGTGTACTGATCGACAACTAAGAATCAAGAAAACACGTAAGGAATGATATGAATATGAAATCCAGACTATACGATTCCGTTGGTACGTGACAATGACTCATGAAACAAATAAAAATTATAAACTCATTCCTTTATTTATATTTCCTCAAACTTGTGACCTGAAGACGACCCTCAAATCTCTGAGCCAAAACAAAAACCTATCAGTACTCGAGAAGATCACCTCTAACCATCAACAAAACGGGTCGTTAAGAAGATAGCAAGAACATGGTGAAGGTATGTATACGTATGCTCATAACAAGTAATGTCTTGTATAGGTTTGAAAGAGACTTCTCTTGTGATGTTAAAATGTTTTCTAATTGTGTGCAGCAAAAGATCTTGATAAGAGTTACTATGACTGATGACAAAACCCGAGCAAAAGCAATGAAAACCGCGGTTAAATTTAAAGGTAACAATGTTGCAATACCATAGAGAAAGCTGATTCTTGTAATTATTGTTGAATCTAAAGAGTTAATGCAATTGTTTTATAGGTGTGTCAGCTGTGGAAATAAAGGGAGACCACAGGAACCAAATTGAGGTGACAGGTGATGAAGTCGATATGATCGGTCTAACCAACACACTGAGGAGAAAGGTAGCCTGTTCGGAGCTTGTAAGCGTAAACAAAGTTGAACCACCCAAGCCCGCTGAAGACCCGAAGCCAGATGACAAGAAACCAGATGACAAGAAAGCCGAAGACAAGAAACCAGAGGATGAAAAGCCCGAGGGTCAAAAAACAGAAGAGAAAAAGCCTGAAGACGAAAAACAAGAGCCATGTCATTGTCAACCACAATGTCATCAACCATGTCATCCACCATGGTCTTATGGATACGGTGTGCCATCATCATCCTACCATCACCCATGTGATCCCTACGGCTATAATGCTAGGGATTATATAGGGGAACCCGTCTATAACCACGAACCTAATTGCAGAATCCTCTGAGAAGCCTAACGGGAGAGATACCATTTTCTTTTCTCTATACTAAGTGTTTCAACATGTTAAAGCATTTTAATAGTCAGATTTTTCAAATGAATCAAAAGGCTTTACTTGTACATGCTCTTAATAACATGAAAAGCTTAAATCTTCTTTATCCAAAGAGTTGCATTACATAATAACTTCCTTAAAAACATCAATCTCTTAAACCAGATGTATTCCTTTGCAAGAGTTTCTACACACACAACTAAGACAACCAAAGGGTTCTTCTTCCTACAGATTCATTAAACTCAAATCACCTTAAACTTGTTGCTCCATTTTAACGACCTCTGCCACGACCAGCACCACCACCACGACCACGACCACCACGTCCTCTTCCTCTTCCAACAGGTTTCCCTAAAGACAAAAAGAGTTAATGGAATAAAGGCAGTATTATATGGCTATACAAATGAAGAGATAATCAATCATTATTATTTACCAGCAACAGGCTTCTTAGGTTTAAGACGAGGAGTGTCTTCAACAAGCAAAGTCTCCAAATTCAAGCTATCAGGAAGAATGTAGTAACGAATGTTGTTACCCCTCAAGCTTAGATGATCCATTGTCACTGGATTCTTCCCCTTTAGAGTCATCTTAACCGTCTTTAAGTGAGTGTTCATGCTCACATCAACACCTAATCAAAATCACACAAGCTTTATTAGTTAAACTTCAATAAAACTAAACTTCTCACTAGTGAAAATCTAAAGCTAAATAGAGAGCTTACCAGTGATGGTTCCGTGGACTACAGTTCCGTTCTTAAGCTCGATTGATACAGTTTCATTGTTCAGTTTCATCAAAAACCTAACTCGATCCAAATCGGAACAAAATGATTGACATAGATTAGCTCAGGGGACTGGAGATTGGGAATGAGATCCATACACAGAGGTAAATAGATTGAAAAAGTACCTGACGAGCTTCATCTTTGGGTGTGAAGAGGAAGAAGAAGAAGCTGTGGAACCCTAGAAACTGTTCTTTAGCAGTGGAGACTACCTCGACAGTCCGATTTGGGATCTGATATTAGCTTAATAAACATTTGGGCCGAGAACCAATGTACTAAGGCCCATCATTACTTAGTCGCTTGGTTTAGCTAACCGGAAAATTAATATAAAGAGGACCGAATTTCAATTACACAGAATAATCTCATGAAGAAGACCCGAACCGTAAATTCCGAAAAACACAACGTACAGTAGAACCTCTATAAATTTATACTTGATAAATTAATATACATTAGATATCTCTATAAATTAATATAATTTTATAATATTAAATTGAGTTTTTGGTTCAACTAGTATATCTATAAATTAATCTCTCTAAATTAATAAAAAAAAAATAAAATGTTGGGGTAGTCTCAACTTTATTAATTTATAGGAGTTTCACTGTATAACAAAAGCACGTGATCGCTTGATAAGGTTTAAAAACCCAAACTAGAAGGTTTAACTAACACAGTGAAAAAAGAAGAAGAAGAAGGTTTAACTAACATTGACGTTCATATTTTGCAGTGATTGGTTAACAAATGCATCGCTCCTTTTCTGTGTTACGAAATTTTGATAGTGGGAGATCCCTAGGGATCGTTTTTATTCGATGGACTTTTCATAAAATGGAATCCAAGTGTTATAAAAAAAACGGAATTCAAGTATTAAACTATTGTAACCAAGGACGGACCTAGGTGAGACTTAGGTGGAGCAAGCAGGGCCGGCCGAACGTGTTAGTGGACTCTAGGATAAAATTTTAGGTCTTTATATTACATTTTAATTAAATTTATCTTTTAAACTTTTTATGAGTAATATTTTATATATTTATAATAAGAAATAAAAACAGTTTTGGGACATTTTTTTTAAAGATATTTTTATATAAAAATATGTTTATATATCCAAAAATTGAAATCCTTAATTACTATAACACGAGGAGACAATGAGACTACATGGGGTGGTCGCACCCATTGTCCTCCATTAGAACCGGAACTAGGAGCAAGCCATATGCAAAAAAAAATAAAAAAAATAATCGTAATTCTATGAAAATTCTGGGAAATGCTCCATGTACATTGGTTAAAAACTTGGTTATCTAATATGTTGTGCCAAATGTTGTTATGTTTGCTATATTCACCCCTGATTGTAACCTAGGTGGGATTTAGGTGGAGTAAATGCCGCAACAAAGGTTAACATTTATTAGTTTATAAAAAATGAGAAATGTACATTTGGTTGAAAACTTGGTTATATCTCATATGTTGCGCTACATGTTGTCACATTTGCTACATACCTCCCCTGATTATAACCCGAAATAAATATATATGTATATATTAATGTTTTCGTCTGAGAAATCAGTAACGAGCATGAACCTTGAACGATTAATCCGATATAGGTATGGAAAATGTTTATTAATCCCATTTTTAAATATAACATGGGTCAAATTATTCTAACCAAGACGATAACAGCACAAACAATTGTTTACAATTTATTGATTTTTTCAACTGGTTCCTTTCACACCCTCGTACACTATATATATGTCATTTTCGTCGTATTCATCCGGATCCTTCCATTTATTTCCCTTTACGTTTAGAGAGATGACGAGGATGAAGCTTTGCTCCGTTTCTTTCACATTTAGCGTAATTGCTATTCAGTTTCTACTTCTGTCCACCATAGTTAATGGCCAGCAAGCTACCGATTCGTGCAATTTAACTCTACCTCTCAAGGACCTCGCTCTCGACTCGAGTCTCCTTCAATGCGTCGAAGTTTGGGGAGACCAGAATTACATCCTCCGAGTAAGCTTAATTATCATCCATTTCCAAATTTGTAAGAGTATTTAGATCTACACTGACATAACATTAGATATGATGGTAACCAAAAAAATTATAGTTAAGTTCGTTTGTCCGTTCACCAGTTTTTTTTTCTGTCCAAAGTATAGGTTAAAACACACACACAGCTTTTTTACAGAAGGCGTGTTTGTTTTACAGACCATGTGATTTTTTCTTGCGTGACAAGTTATATATTTTAGATAGCTGATCAAATATAAGTAGTAGACATCCATATATTCAATCAAATATATGTTTTCAACGATTTTGATTTGATCATATAACTTTTTTTAGTCTCCCCAATCATGTTAAATTCTTATTCGGAGATCTTATTTATCAATTAAATTTAATTTTAGTTGTACAAACTTGTAAATTTTTATCTTTAAATTCTTTACTAGTACTTAGCACGTTAAATATGAGAATATCCATTTACGAAAATATCAAATGAATATACTTTTCTTTTTCCTGTTTTCTTCCTAAAATTTTGAATAAAAATATTTTATATATTTACGTTTACCTAATTAACTGACTTTTGAAATTTGGCGCGCACAGTACTCTAAAACTATGGAAAACACATGGAGTTTCGTCCTATCGGCACCAGATTCCAGTGCCTACATCGGGATAGGATTCTCGACCGACGGCGAGATGGTCGGAAGCAGCGCAGTGGTCGGGTGGATTACACCGGACGGCGGGAGTGGAGCCGCGAAACAGTACTTGCTCGGAGGGGAATCGCCTAGTAAAGTGATGCCTGATCAAGGAGATCTAAAGATCGTCAACGGCTCGTTGAAGATAGAGTCAGTGTCGTCGCGTCTTTTCATGAGTTTCCAGTTAACGGCAGAGATGCCGCGAGAGAGGCTTCTTTACGCTAAGGGACCTTCAGGGTTCTTCCCATCTTCGCCGGAGTTTAGGTTGAGGGAGCACGAGTTTAAGACTACCACGACTATTGCGTATAATACAGGTAAGCATGAATCCATATCTTTCTTTCTTGATAAAAATTCATCATGTTTTAATTAGTTAATGATCCCAAACTCTAGTGAAAGACAATTAAATGAATAATTCACCTCTATACATTAGCGTAATCATTTCGTTTTGTTTATATACCTGATTGAATCAGTTATCTATTAAAAAAAAATTTACAGCCAATATTGCTCATGGTAAGAATCAATGACATAATCATCTCAATAATTCACATCATTAATTACGTGGAAGATAAGTTGATGAGCTTTCTCTCTCTTTGTTGGAATAGGACCTGCAACAGTTGGACCAGCCATGTCTCCAGGTCCAGCGTCCGGACCCACTCCTTCATCCGCCTACAGCCTCTCACCACATCTTCTCTTCTTTGGCATCAGCCTCATAGCTATGAAATTCTTCTGATTATTTGCTCCTTTTTTCCTATGTCTTCATCCTTATGTGGTTTGATTTGTGCATTGTTGATTTATGGATAAAGAAAAGAAGCTTGTGTCTACATTCAGATTTCTTTTTGTAACTTCTACATTGTGATTTGTTTATTTTTGTTTCTGTTAATGAAACATTGTGATTGTTTCGATTGAGATTTACTTTGTATTAATTGTTTCAAGTAATATAATACTACTCATCTTCTTGTGTGTGCCTAATTACGGAGTAAATTTGTGGGATCGCAACAGACTACAGTACTAGTCAACCAACACTTGATCAATAAACGCCATGAAGCAGACACAATCAGTTAAAAGTTGATACATGCAAGGTTAGTCCGAGATACAATGAAAAGCGAACTCATAGCAAATTAAAAAGCATGAAAAAATATATGAAGAAATATTTATCAGTTTTGTCTTGTAATGGGTACAAATTTGTTTAAAGGTAACGATTACATTTCAATCATTTCCCACATTTTAACGAGTTCCTTAAATGTAAAACAGGAGTTATTTATTCTACGGAAAAATGGTTTACTAGGTTTTGTTATGGTCAATATAAACTTATACATATTCTCAAAGGTTCAGTAGTTTAATTGAGTTATAATTCAGCTCACTTATAGTAAAATGTCATTTTCTCTTTACTATACCAACGAACAGAAACGATAGAATCATTTTTGATTTTTAAAAAAATTCTCGATTGCATCCTTCTCCAGACACTGTCTCATAAAACTACACATGCTATATAACTCATTGTCGTCGTATAATCATGATCCTCCACTGCTTTCATCTTTCAGATTCAGAGAGAGAAAATGAAGATGAATCTTTATTCTTCTGTTTCCTTAATCTTATTCACCTTTATTGCTCTTCAATGTCTACCTTTCACCATTCAGCAAGCTACAGAAACATGCATTTCAGCTCTACCACTCAACGACCTCACCTTCAACACAAGCCTTCTTCAATGTCTCGAAGCTTGGACTTCCGAGAACTACATCCTCCGAGTAAGTCCACTTCTCCATGTCCCATTATCTTTTTAAAAGCTCACATTAAATATTTTTTTCTTTGAAGATTATATACTCCCTCGTTTCAAACATTAATGTTTAAATTTTTTTTATACATATTGAAAAACATTGTAATTTTGATTATAATGCTTTGTTTTTATTAACTATTTTCCAATAATTTTTAACCAATCAAAATTCAATAAACATAATTTATCAAAATTTACCTTTTACGATTATTACATATTGAAAATCTAAAATATGTATTATTTTGAAACATTTTTTTTTTGTAAAACATGAATCATTTTGAAATGAAAGAAATATTAAACTTACACATCATATACAGTATGCTAGAACCGTGGAGAACACATGGAGCTTCATCTTATCGGCACCTGACTCCAACGCCTTCATCGGGATTGGATTCTCCACCAACGGTCAAATGATCGGATCCAGCGCAGTCGTGGGGTGGCTACCTCCGAACGGTGGACAAGGACAGGCGAAACAATACTTTCTCGGAGGACAGTCTCCGAGCGAAGTGATGCCTGATCAAGGAGACCTAATGATCGTCAACGGTTCTTTAAAGATCGAGTCAGTGTCGTCCCGTCTTTACATGAGTTTTCAGTTGACGGTGGAGATGCCACGAAAGAACATTCTTTACGCTAAGGGACCTGTCGGATTCTTCCCATCTTCTCCGGGGATTAGGTTGAGGGAGCACCAATCTATGACCACCACCACGAGCATCAATTATGTTACAGGTAAGCAAAATACATCTCACTTTTTTTTTAAATCCAACTTGTTTAGTTTAGTTTAGTTTAGTTTAGTTTATTTGACTAACTAATGTAAGTCAATCTTTAATCCCCTATATATTAATTGAGGAACATTTGAAAAGATATAACCTCAATTTTGTATTAATTAAAAGAGGCCCCAATGCATAGGTGTCATTCAATTAGGTAGTCAATTAGATTCAATTGAAAAATAAGTAAGTCCACATTGGAATTTTATAGGTTGCTAGATACATTAGTTAGTCAAACTATATGATATAATGATATGATATGCTATTTTCTTTCCATAAATAAAAACCTACGGAATTACCATAAATGACTAATATATATATATGACACTTAATGATTGTTTCCTAAGATATAATTACTATTTTATTTTATTTCCATAAATAAAACCTACGGAATTACCATAAATGACTAATATATATATATATATGACACTTAATGATTCTAATAATAAATATTTGATAACAGTTTATATATCCTTCGTCATTTTTATTTAATTTTATATTATTAAAATAAATTAAACAATCAAATTAGTTATAGAATTAAACTTTAGATTTTTTCGTATAGGTTATATTTTGAATTTTAAGAAACGAGAATAAATAACTAAACTATTAAAATTATTATGTTAAAAATTAATGATCAATAGTTTAACATTTTATTATAAAAATATATACATGATTTTAAAACCATATAAGTAAAAGTATCATTCAATAATAAAACAAATATATATATACAGATTAAACTATATACCATATAAGATTACATAAATATTTTAATTTCAAAATTTTCAATAAATTTTCAAGAACATTTATAAATTATAAACTTATTAAATTTTTCACATTGAAATTTTTTGTTATCAATGATTTAAATATCTTAATTCTTTTTTAATTTTATACTTTTAAAAGATATTAACAGTCGATAATATGTTTATTTTTGGTATATACCATACAAACCGAATGGATGTGATTTTATAAAAACCATAGGATTTGGATATGGTTTGATTTATAATCGATTAAACTGAAACATGTAAATATGTATATATTTATAACGACGCATGAATATCTATTTGTTACATGAGTTGAACTATAATTATAATTTGTAAATAGCTAACAATTTATTACAACTANAACCGAATGGATGTGATTTTATAAAAACCATAGGATTTGGATATGGTTTGATTTATAATCGATTAAACTGAAACATGTAAATATGTATATATTTATAACGACGCATGAATATCTATTTGTTACATGAGTTGAACTATAATTATAATTTGTAAATAGCTAACAATTTATTACAACTAAGACTTCTTATTTTGATCTTTTGTTTTTTTAACAGTAACTAAATTGAAGTAAAAATTATAAATTTGATGGACAACAATTACTTGAAATTCTTTACAACTTTTTTTTATCTTTAAACAAACAGAGTTCTGTTCAATCGAAGACATATTGGTTTGATGAACACTAAATATGGAAGAATATAAAAACTTTTCTTTCATGATTCTGTTTTGTTTTTTATTTTTATTTTCAAAATTTAGTGTTTTGATATTAATTCTAGATTTGATCATTTTATTAGATGATAGAAGCTTTTTTTGTTTTTTATTCTTTTATTTAAATATATAATTTTTTTTAATAAATGAGTCTGTGACAATGACTCTAAATATGATCATATTATATATTTGTATAATGTATAATATGATCTCAAACTAAATAATTATGTTTTTGGTACAAAATTGAATAAAATGAAAACCGATGGTATATAAACCAAATCAAACTGAAATACATATAGATTTAAAATAGTAGTTATATTTTAATGATCGAAATACCAAAAATCGAGCCGAACCGAAACCCGATATCCGGATTGAACACCTCTAATCCGAATGAAACCGGAATATTGTTTCATTTTTAAAAAAATAATAAAAATAATAGCTTTATCCCGCGCAAAGCGCGGCTCTTATCCTAGTTAATTCATTATTAGCCTGGTTAATGATCACCGCCCTCTTCATGAGACAGACTGGTAAGTGGTCACGAGTATTATAATCAAATGCTAATTTGGTATTGCTGCCTTCTCACAACATCGTATTGTGAATTTAATCAAATATTTTATTTAAAACACACATATCTGACGTCAATAATTAGGAACTGGTACGAGTTTGTAGTATTCTTCTGAAAGCAACCCCAGTGAGGGTTCTTATATATATATATATATATATATATATATATATATATATATATATATATATATATATTTTAAGATCATAGAATATCATTCAATAAATAGTGGCAAATAAATTTTAAGAGACAAAAATCATGGTGCATAAAATGATAGTGTGACATACTCCAGAAATTTGTATGTGTTTGTTTCACAGTGTAATGCTTTTGTTTTCTGAATTATTGATGAATTTTAAAAAGGTTCGCAAAGTGTGGTTAAGGGTTCGCCACACTCTATGCTAAGGAAGATACATGGGCTAATGAACATGTTTGGCTGGGGAATAATAATCATCATCGGTGCCATAGTGGCACGACATATGAGGCAAACCACCGCCTACTTTTATGGTTACCTTTTGTACTATTCTCACATCCTTATCCAAACCACCGGCTTTCTCCTAGGTTTAATAGGCATCATTTGCGGTTTGTTTCTCGAAAAGCAAACCAACGCCAGTAATGTTTCCACTCACAAAGCTCTTGGGATAACAATCCTCGTCATGGGCGTTCTCCAGGTTCATCTTATTTTCACACTCAAAATTCTAGTAAACTTACCAATAAAACATACAATCAACATAATTTGTTTATCGGCATTACAGGTCCTAGCGTTGCGTGCTCGACCGGACAAAGAATCGAAATACAGGAAATATTGGAACTGGTATCATCACAACGTAGGAAGAGCTATGATAATACTCACTATTTCGAACATCTTCTACGGTATTCATCTGGGTCAAGCTGGCACTTCGTGGAATGTCGGTTACGGCTCTGCGGTTGGTGTCTTGGCTTTGGCTGCTATTGGATTTGAAGTTAGAAACTTCTTGAAAAACACAAAATTTTTTGATTTTCCAGCATGAATTTATCTATCATCTATAAAAGGAGAGTGTCTCATGTATTTATTGAACATTGATTGACTCAACACTTGGAATGATGTGTTTTTTCTTCTTACCATTTTTACTTTCTAGTACATTTGCCATCTCAGCTCTTTCATTTAAACACTTTTTTTTGAAACACACATTTTTTTTTTGAATTATAAAAAGTTCTCTTAAATATCGAAACACACATTTGCCATCTCAAGAATGTATTTGTGGGTTTTATTCTCTCATTATTTCAAACATTGGCGTATTTTTCACGATCGAGCAAGTATGAACCTTCGATGTTCACATTTTATCACTACAGCTAGAGATTTTTTTCCCCATATCATAAGCAACGACCAGAGTGAGACAAATAGTAAGACTTGCTACACACGACACATACTTATATTATTTGCGAGTTATTTACTTTACACAAACACATTTTTTTTTAAAAAAAATACTCAAATTCTCAACTGCTTCCTTCTGTCATAAAATTATATAATTCATTGTCATCTTCGTCATCATGTTCCATAAAATTATATAAAATTATTTACAACTACTTTCATCTTTCAGATCGAGAGAGAATGAAGATGAACCTTTATTCTTCCGTTTCTTTTATCTTCTTCACCTTGATCGCTCTTCAATGTCTATCTCTCACCATTCAGCAAGCTACTGAATCTTGCAGTTCAACTCTACCACTCAACGACCTCACCTTCAACTCCAGCCTCCTTCAATGCCTCGAAGCTTGGACTTCACAGAACTACATCCTCCGAGTAAGTCCACTTCTCCATGTCCCAATATCTTTAAAAATATTATATTAAATATATAAAGATCATATTAAAGTTTTGACATATCATACAGTATGCTAGAACGTTAGAGAACACATGGAGCTTCATCTTATCGGCTCCAGATTCAAGCGTCTTCATTGGGATAGGATTCTCCACCAACGGTCAAATGGTCGGATCTAGCGCCATCGTCGGGTGGTTACCTCCCGACGGCTTAGGGCAGGCCAAACAATACTTTCTTGGAGGGCAATCACCAAGCGAAGTGATGCCTGACCAAGGAGATTTAGTGATCGTCAACGGTTCTTTAAAGATCGAGTCAGTGTCGTCTCGTCTTTACATGAGTTTTCAGTTAACAGCGGAGAAGCCACGGCAGAGCCTTCTTTACGCTAAGGGACCTGCCGGATTCTTCCCATTTTCGCCGGGGTTTCGGTTGAGGGAGCACCAAGCCATGACAACCACTACCATCAATTATAATACAGGTAGGCATTAGCTCTAGTAGCCTTTTTAAATTCCAGCTTGTTTAGTTTATTTGACTAATTAATCAAGTCAATTTTAAATTAATCAATTATTTGATTGGTTAATGATCAATGCCATCTCCACGAGACAGTCTGGTAAGTGGTCATGATTAGAAACAAACAAATGCTAATTTGGTAATGTTGTCTTCTCACGACATTATATTATGAATTTAATAAAATATTTTATTTAAAAAAAAACACATCTCTGACGTCAATAAATAACCACGGTTGCGATGATGACGATTAGGAACTGGTACAAGTTTGTAGTATTCTTCTGATACGATTACGTTGCACCCGGTCTTTCCAACAACTATAATATATCTGTATATAGTTTTTCCAATAAATATGACTACTAATTAACAAAAAAAAAACACAATTTTCAACATTTAACCAAACAATCATATTAAGACTAGGCAAGAATATTTGCATATACATTTTTGTTTATCTTAACAAATACCACCTTTTCTTGGTAAACATGTTAAGTAAATAATAACTAAAAACAAACAAATACTACATCCGTTTCAATTTAGTTATTTTTACAAAAATGTAGTTTTCTAATTCCAATATAAAATTTATTCATTTTATATGTCATTTTACATTTTTATTGGTTGAAATGTTGTTATGTATATAGGTAATAATGTTTTTATTTCGAAAATACGTAAAATTAAATATTTATTAATTTGTGTACACAAATCTAAACGATAATTAAAATGAAACGGAAGGAGTACATTTTAGAATTGTAAAACATCCTTCAGTGTCTACTGGCAAATATAATTTAAGAAACAATAATAATGGTGCAGGAAATGATATTTGACAATTGATAGACTCCAAATTTCTGTATGTTCTTGTTTCATAGAGTAATGTTTTTCTCTTCGTTACATTGATGAATTAAAAGGTTCCCAAAGTGTGGTGAAGGGTTCACCATACTCTAAGCTAAGGAAGACACATGGGCTAATGAACATGATCGGCTGGGGAATACTAATAATCATAGGCGCCATAGTTGCTCGACACATGAAGCAATGGGAGCCCACTTGGTTCTATTCTCACATAGCTATCCAGATCACTGGCTTTCTCCTAGGCTTAACCGGTATCATTTGCGGTTTGGTTCTCGAAAACCGAACCAACGCAAATAATGTTTCCACACACAAAGCCCTTGGGATAACAATACTCGTCATGGGTGGTCTCCAGGTACATCTTATTTTCACACTCAAAACTCGAGTATAACTACATAACAATCGGTTTTATTTGGTTATGTTTATCATCATTACAGGTCCTAGCGTTGCTTGCTAGACCGGACAAAGAATCTAAATACAGGATATATTGGAACTGGTATCATCACAACTTAGGAAGAGCTATGATAATACTTGCTATTTCTAACATCTTCTATGGTATTCATTTGGCTAAAGCTGGCTCTTCTTGGAACATTGGTTATGGTTCTGCGGTTGGTGTCTTGGCTTTGGCTGCTATTGGAGTAGAAATTAGAAAGTTCTTGAACAACATCACTCTTTTTTAAATTATCTTTGCTACCATATTTCATAGAGATAAGAGGAGAGTGTGATGTAGTAAGAACACATCATCTCTTGTAATCTCAAACCTTTCAGCTTGAAAACCAATTTTTATACAAAGACTTTTTACCATAAACAATTGAAATCTATTCACATCCTAAACGACAATACAACCCTAACAGTTTTGCTAAACCATTGAGAAACAATCGAAACCGCAAAAGAGACTAGTAGTAACTCTATTGGAGTCATTACACTCTACATCTACTCCATTTATTTCCCTTTCTTCTTTGATAAAAATCAACCATCAATAGGCTTTCTATAAAGATCCATCACGACTTCATTTGATGGGGAGGGCGAGGGAGGATGGAATTCGCAAGGTCTTGGTTCACCTTAACCGGAAGAGGTGGCATCTGCTTCATAACCTCAGGCATGTCATTCAAGCTGCAACACAAATTGTTCAACAGTTTAGACATTATAATAGGTCCATAACTTGTGTTGGAAATGAAATTTTCCAAAGAGTGCTAATGACATAGAAATGATATATGATTAAATGTTGTATATTACTCGTTCAAGATTGCGAGGATGTTGTCCCTAGCTTTGCACAAGATATTGACGTTCTCATGTATCTGCAAATGGGAAGGAAAGAATCTATGAGAAAATGTAACAGGAATTACTCAAAAGCCCAACAATAGAAGTCAAAGAAGCAAACAACAGCAAAGTCTAAAAAAAAAGGGACAGTTGCATTCACCTGGAAAGCAGAGAAATTTGATGAAACTTGGTTAAACATTTGAGCATTTTGTTCGAGAAGATCTCCACTCACACCACCAATAGCTGCAAAAGAAGATAAAGACACTCATGTTTCTTTCTTCTAATCCAAAATCCAATCTTAGATGACTAAGCCTCAAAAGAAATTAACTAGATTATACGACAAACCGAACCTTTATATGAAATTCCATCATCACTATCTAATGGCATCATAGGCGCAGCATATGAAGGACCATTCGGATGTACATTCAAATGAGATGTGGACTTGGCTGAAGAATCCGTAGTTTTTTCCTGCCAAGCAGATATGTCAAAGAGATTTTAACTTCCTAATGTATATACTTCTATATGCATCATAAGAGAGATACATTAGAAGAACACAGTGAAAAGCTACTTTGTGGTCTCTATGCATCAATTATCTTTCTTTTATTTTGGAGCTTTACTAGTATCAAAACTGCACATAGGAATAGAACTCCACATACTTTCTTATCTTTGCTTTTCCTTGAGGAAAGGTCTTCTTTCCTACGCTTTCCATTTTCCTTTTTCTGCAATCCATCAACAATGACACAGAGATAAAGCAAAAACAGTCAGTGCACTCTTGCTAATGAACAAAGCCAACGGTGAAGAAGAGCATTCAAAAAACAAAGAAAAAAGTAACAAAATCTGAGAACACATTACAGTCATCCATCTACAACGAAGAGCAACATCTCTAACAGTTTTATCCTTCATTTTTATAGCAATCTTGGCATAACGAACTATTGTAGGCTCTGACGCGTACCTGTAACAAAACATCATTTTATCCATTTTATCAAAATAAAATTTTTAAAAAGATTCTTACAAATTCAACAACTCCTAGCCAATTAGACCATTCATTCTGACATATCTACTATTCAACCTTAAAAACTACATCCAAAAATCACAGCTTCTCTACACAGTAAAAGACACATCTTTAACAAAAAAAATGAAAGCTAACAACTTTACACACAACTAAAAAAGACAGAACATCTGATAAAACATGTAAGAGAAGTACACTCAAGATATATAGAGACAGAGTAAGAAGAGTACTTTGCGAGCAAATCTTCCAATAAAGATTGCTCCTCATGAGACCAATCAACAGAGATCCCTGGATTATGCTTCAACGCGCTTATCGTCTCTGAATTATTATCCACTGTCGTTTTACCACCATTTTCGACAGCACCACCATTCGTAGCCGCCGCCGATGAACTTTCCGTCGGATTCGCGCTCGCCGCCATCAATAACACCAAATCTCTGGATACTAAAGTCTCTTCCTTTTTTGAACAAAAAAAAAAGTCTCTTCCTTTCTTCAATGGGAGAGTGACAATTACGAGATTCAGACAAGACTGCGCCGTTACAGAGGAACAGAGAGAGAGAGAGAGAGAGAGAGAGAGAGATGGAAAGACAATCCCGCCGCCGACGAAAAATGGAATCTTTTTTGTTTGATTTTTTTTTTTAATTAAATTCATCTTTTATCCTTTTTGGGATTTTCTTTTCTGTTTTAGTTTATTTCGAGGCTTTAATGGTAAAGATCGGAACTTTAGGGTCTGGAATATAATAAACCTAAAAGAAGAAAGTACTCTGTTTTTTTTTTCTCCCTTGCTACTCTGTTTTTAAAGGTCCCGCCTCTCTCTCTCTACCTCTCTACACGTTTGAATCGTCTCGATAATGGCGAAGTCTCATCCATCAGGTTAGTTGATTCGTAAATCTTTTGGCTTTTTTCAGATTCTTTGATCCTTCTGATCACTTCGTTGAGATGCTCTGTTTTTTCCCGCTTTTATCTTCTAGGGTTTTAATCTATCTATGAAAATCAGTTTGATATCTTTTTTATCTTTTAAAGTATTCAACATTGTAATGACTTTGCTGTTGTTAGGTGGAAGACCTCCTAAACCTTGGGAACGAGAAGGAAACAACAACACGTCTGGTCCTAAGCCTTTCAGGCCTCCTTCAAATACGAGCACTGCTGATTCTGTTGAAGCTTCTGGCACAGCTAATCCTGGTGAACTAGTTTCCTCTAGGACTCATAATACAGCTACTAACATGAATCCACATTTGAGTAGGCCTGTACCTTCTAGACCTTGGTTACAGCAGAACTATGGTGGTATGTTATTATGTGTAGATGTTTTTTTTTTTGTTAGTGAGAGTAGATAAGCTTACTTCTTTCGTTGCGTGTAATGCAGGTAATGGTCCAAACCTAAGTATAAACTCTAGGAATGGTTCTTTATATGGTGGTGGAATGTATAATAGAGGAGTTTATGGTGGTGGTAGTCTCTATGGAAGTTCAGGTATGTATGGTGGTGGTTATGGTATGGGAATGAGTCCTTATGGTGGTCAAGATCCAAACGATCCTTATAATCAACCTCCTTCTCCACCAGGCTTCTGGATATCTTTTCTCCGTGTGGTACTATCATTCATCCCTTCTATTTTTGTTTTGTTTAAGAAACCAAAGAGGTTGATAGGTTTATAAGGTTGATAAGTGTTTGTGTTTTGCTTGATGTTTAGCTGCAAAGTGCTGTGAATTTCTTTGGGCGTGTAGCGATGCTGATAGACCAAAACACACAAGCCTTTCATATGTTATTGTCTGCTCTTCTTCAGGTTCCTTCCTGTTTTCTCTTTGTATCAACTTTCCTCGAATGGTTACTAGCGTTAACCGTTTTTTTTTCCTTTCAGCTATGTGATCGTGGTGGTATGTTATATGGAGAGTTAGCAAGATTTGTATTGCGTTTGCTAGGAGTGAAAGCAAAGCCTAGAAAAATGCAGCAGCAGCAGCAGCAACCACTAGGACCAAATGGAAACCAGAACTGCGTGGAGGGGACTAAAGCTGCTGGACCAAGTGGTGGCGACGGTTGGGACAATGTATGGAGTAACTAAGTTGTTGCTTCTTTCACTAACCCAAATGCTTCAACACTGCTCTGAATACACCCATGAGAATTAGTTTGTTACGGATAGAGACACAAGTCGTGCAGATAATCTTAGCTTGAATTTTATACTAAACAAATTTCCATTGTTGTCTTCTTATTAAACAAAAGGTTTTAATGAGTTTTTTTCATTATTACCATTTTTTTTAATCTTAGATTCAGTCTCTTTCTGGTGGGTCAAACTCTTATTCTCTGTTATTTATTTTACATTTTTTTTAACCATTTTGTTAATACCAACAAGCCATGTGCTATGCTTCGTCTTCTTCTTGATATCAACGAGGTGCTCAACAAAAAAAAAAAAAAAGCTAACAAACTCACTCAGTGAGTCTACTGAGTTTCAAGTCTTTTTGGTATTTCTCCAAGTTTCTTTTCTTACTCATCATCATTAGTTCGAAGTCAGGCCATAATGGTTTGGTCGCTTGATTTTTACTCGTCATCTTCTTACATGTAACGTTTTTTTCTTTGGATTGGTTTACTTTTCAGGCATAAACGGAGCAAAACGTTAGTAACTGATTCTGCTTGGTGGATTTTATGATGGTTGGTAAACTAGTTTGTGCCATTTTCTTCCGGATCTGTCTCTGGCTGTTACTATTCTCTAGCTTGAACCATGCATTTGAATCCGACATAAACTGCCTGAAAAGCTTAAAATCTCAACTTATGGACCCCGATGAACGTTTGTCTAATTGGGTATTTGGAAACTACAGTGAAGGTTATATCTGCAACTTCTCTGGCGTGAAATGCTGGGGTAGTGAACAGAATAGGGTGCTAAGCATCGATCTTGGTGGGTATGGTCTTGAGGGAGAGTTTCCTAGTGGTGTTAAGGTATGTTCTTCCATGGAGAGTCTAAATCTCACTGGAAACAACCTCTCTGACACTATTCCATCAGATGTTTTCTCATTTATTCCATATCTTGTTACTCTAGACCTCTCTCACAATATATTTTCTGGTAAAATCCCTACTTAAAAACGCTTTTGCTTAATCACAACCGGTTTACTGGTCCCATACCGTCCGGGTTAGTCTCAAGTCCAAGACTCCAAAACTTCTCAGTGGCCCACAATGATCTAGATGGTCCAATCCCAGAACTCACCAATGGAAGCAACTTCCTCTGGAGCTTTGAGGACAATCCGTATCTCTGTGGTTTCCCTCTGGATCCTTGCCATGATTCTTTCTATTCCATGGCTATTGTTGCAGCCAACGTTTCTGCAGCTGCTCTGTTTCCTGTAGGTGCATGCTTTGGCTGGTTCTATGTTGGCAAGAAGCAGAAAACAACAGGATAAGTATAAAGTACACTTGTTTCAGTGCATTTTGCTGTAATTTTTTTAACAAACCCAAAATAAATTTGTAACTGATGCATACACATAGTTTTACCTATTCAGTATGTGTTACAAAGAAGAATGTGTTCACCTTTAAAACCTCACTCATGATAATAGTCTTTCAGTATCAGAGCTACACCAGAGGAGAAAGCAACTATTACTCTCATTAAGCGAGTCAAGTGTGTAATCCCAATTAATATACTTAACGTAATTAGGAAAACCAAGGAAGATCTATTTGTTAAGTTCTTCAATCATAAAGCGCTTGAACTTTAGGTTCCATAGAATAGTAAGTCACTTACTACTATGGTTTGATTTGTGAAAGTTTTTGAATGAACGAGGCTTCAAATTTTGTGCTCTGAAAGATATGGTGACTTAAAGCTACATTACACTTTGCTCTAAGTTCCATTAATTGTCTGGATGATCTGAGAGGCTACATTACATTTTGCATCGTCTTAATAATAGCAGTACCCATCTCTGAGGTCTCTATCAGGCAACTGCTAGGATATGTTATACGGATCATACACTTGTTTTCTGATCCACATCAGAGAATAGCTGTCAAATATTTGTCTATATAAATTTCAAAAATCAGTGAAAAAAGAAAAACAATTGCGCCCACCGTGGGGCTCGAACCCACGACCACAAGGTTAAGAGCCTTGCGCTCTACCAACTGAGCTAGACGGGCTTTGATGCTAAGTAACCAATGGCACTTTACAAAAATTGTCAATACAAAGTTCAAATTCTGTTGCATGGCATAATCTTACTCGTATAAGCGTAAAACTGGTATAGTATTTAACAAGCGATGCGCATCACAACCAAATATTACTAATAATTAAAGAATCAGATCCTTATGTTTCAAAGATCCACAAAGCAAGTCATCAACAATATTTGTGAAGAAGAATTCAAACGAAGCTCACAAAGTTTTGTTATCTTTGTAAATCCATTTGTTAATTCTCTCACGAGGTTTTTACCCTAATCATTCCGAAGAATAAAACAATGATTTCGGGTCACAAACCCTAACCCTAAAATGGGCTTCTTCTTTTACAAGTTTTGATCACAAGGCGGCAAATCCACCTGCTTTCATCATTTTCTTAAACTCCTTGAAATCCACCATCCCATCACCATCAACATCAACTTTGCCAATCATCCTCTTGCATTCCTCTAGTGTTCTTCCTTGCTTGAGTCCCAAGGAAGCTAACACAGATCGCAGCTCTTCCACCGTGATGAACCCGTCCCTGTTCTGATCAAACACATTGAAAGCCTCTCTCATGTCTTCTTCCTCGTCCCTCTCCTCCATGATCGTCTCGAACAACCCTCCAAACTCCTCGCTGTCCACGTACCCATCACCGTTGAGATCAATCTTCTCAATCATCTGCACCAGTTCTTGCTCTGGGATGTAAATTCCAAGATTCTTCAGTGAATCATTCAGCTCTTGCTTGGTGATTTTGCCATCACCGTTCTTGTCGAACATTTGGAATATCCGGCAAAGCTCTGCTTGATCCATCTTAATATTGGATTATTAGTTTGAAGCTTTGAAGAGATAATGAATGAGAACAAAAGTTACAAGATGAGTTCATAGAGAATAGGACAAGAGAAGGGAAGGAGGACTGGTTCTTAAAGAAAAGGAGTGGTTGCCAGTTTTAGTAAATTCATTACAACTGTAATCCTGGTCTACACTTTCTGTTGAGCTGGTCTAAGAATAGGAAGTCTATTTATAGATTATACACGGAATGTACTGATGATGATAATCTCAATCTCATCATCTTCAAACAGTTTTACGTTAGGGAAGTTATTTTAGGTTAAATAGATCTTTAAATGCTCACAGATTTATGGTTAGGATAGTTATAGAAACAGAATTTTATTCTTGTACTTATCTGTTTGAAAATGTTTGTTCAATATTTTTAAGTTTTTATATGATCCATATAAGATGTAATTTTATGTATGCTCTCTTCTCGTAATCCTCTATATATTAAAAGAAAAGCATTACAACATTCTAACTATGACACATGTCATCACTAGAATACTTCTCAAAGTTTCTAAAAAAAAATGTTGGTCCATATAAACATATAACATTTTTTTATTAAATAACTATAAACTATTATTAATGCTCTTCATTCTTTCTTTAAATAAAAACTATGAAATTATCTAATATGCTTCATATATATATATATATATATATATATATATATATGTATTTGTCAATTTTTTTGGATCAATCTCCATATATATATATATATGATAATTAATTAATGATTTAAATAAGAAAGATTTGATAAAATTTATGTACACTCTATTTTTTTGTTAAATTTATATTATTAAAATAAATTAAACAATCACAACAACTATATAATACAACAATTTTTTTTCATATATGTTACATTTTGAATTTTTTTTAAATGACTATAAATTAATAAAACCTTTAAAATTCAACATATATTTTTTATGATTAATAATTTTTTTTTGTTATAACAAGATACAAAAAATTATACAATCAATGAGTAGGAAGTAGCATTTAATAGATATTCAGAATATCTATATATATATATATACAATTTTCTAATGAAATTTTAATTAAACTATAAACCATCAAAAAATATATCAAGTTTTTAATTTTAAATTTGCATTGAAAACGTATTTAGAACTTTATATTTTAGTTTCAAACTTTGAATTGATATTTTAAAATGATTATGAATTACTATAGATATTAAACGTCTCATATTAAAGATTATGTTATAGATGGTTTTAAAAAATTGTTATCAATAGTTTAAAATTTTTGTTATAGAATATACAAATGATTATAAAACCATATAAGTATGAAGCTTCATTTAATAGATATACAAATAAAAAATATACTATATATATCTATGGTAATATCATTTATTTTATAGATTTACTTATATAAAGTGATTGTAAATAAGCAAGTGTGACTTTTTTATTTATGTGAACACGCTAATTTAATTATATACACCTAAGATCTTAGGTGTTCCCGTTTCTCAGAATATAGAGCTCTTATAGGGTTAATCCACTTATTAGGTGGTATATGAAGTTTAAATAAATTACTCATTGGAAAATTAGAAATGATGTCCATGTACCATGAAAATTATTTTAGCATACATATACATAAATTTGGAATGTGGTTAGGTATTTTTAAACAACACTAAAGACGCTAAATAGTATAGATAGTATTTATCGGAAAATTCAATCTTTTCATCAGGGTTAACCCACATATTTAAAAAAAAAATAGAAAATATGGAATTTTGGTTTTAATGCATAGCTACATCATGCACTGACATATTATGAAGACTAAAGAAGTTTGAGACCTTAAGTGTTCATATTTTTTTAAAAAATAGAGATTTTATAGGAGTTAGTACACTAATTAGGTCGTATATGAAGTTTAAAAAACATTACTCGTTGGATAATTAGAAATGATGGTAACGTACCATGAAAATATATTTTTAGCATACATTAATATACATTAGAGTGTGCTTAGGTATTTAAAAAAAACATTAATGGTGCTAAACTTTAGTATATATAACATTTACTGGAAAAAACTCGAGTATTTCTAAAGATAAATTAGAAAATATGATTTTTTATTAATGCATAACTTCATCATGCACTGACATTTGATGAAGTTAAAGAGATCTGTGTTCTTATTTTTCATTGTTTATACAGAAATTACAAACTTTATAGAGGTTAGTCCACTAAATTAGAATAAATATTAAAATTTATTAAATTACTCATTAAAATATTAGAAACATTGCATATGTACCATGAAAATAAGTTTAACATATATTAATATATAAATTTATAAGTTGATTATGTATTTTTTTAATCAACAAAAAAAGAGCTTAAATTTTTGTATATAGCATTTATCGGAAAACTCAATATTTTTGTAGAGGTTAACCCATATATTTCAAGATAAATTAGAAAATATGGAATTTTTATATTTATATATTTCTACATCCAGCATTGATATAAGATGAATATCAAAGAATTGTGATACCTTAGTTGTCCAAGTTTCCTTAGGAAATATAGATTTTATAGGGTTTAGTTCATTGTTATATATATATATATATATATATATATATTAGTATTGGCATATTAAATTGAATTATATTCTGAAATTTTAAACTTAATATACAATTTTAGTAGCATCTATGAATATATAGACACATGTAATCTACATTGTTACAAGAATTTTTTTGAAAAATAGTATTTTTCTAAAAATGTAAATTATAAGAATATTTATTTTTACATAATGAATCTCCCTACGACATCACAGATTTCTTAAATAAGATAATAATAAAAGTGAATAGTCTCTGATCAGTGATGTATATTCTGACATTTCTACAAAAGATCATTCGTTATGTATACACATTTAAACTAATCCAGGGCAGAGGCAGCTTAAGAGGAAGGGGGTCAACTGAGCCTACTATTTTCAAAAAAATTATTTTTGCTTTAAATAAAATTTATCTTGACCCCACTAAAAAAATACATTTGACCCCATAAAAATAATTTCTAAACATTAAAATAAAATTTAATTATAAAACTAAAATAATTATACTTTTTATCATAAATAAAACTTTGGATTTCTATTAGTTTTAAACCTCATTTTCCTATAATTACCAAAAATATAAAACCGCTAACATTTTGTTGGTTTAAACTTTAATAATATGTTAGTTTAAGCAAAAATTGTATTAGGCCTAACTGATTTATAATATAAAAACATTAAAAAATAAGTGAACTTATAAAAAGAAAAAAAATCATGTTCCTCTTCCTCACGATATGATTCGTTATAGTTCTCAACTCATGCTCTACAATTATTTTCTAGTTAAAACTTAAGTTGGCTTTCTATATATTTTTAGCCGATGAAACTGTTATAAATGTGCGTATAGTGAAAATGCTATGCTCGTGTGGTTATGTTTGGGTAGATTTTAGAGATAGAAATTAGTTCTATTTTTCATTGTTGTTCTGTTTTTTTTTAAAAAAAAAACTCTGAAGATACAAAACATTAAACAAAATGCAAGTACAATTTTTTTTTTTTGGTTTGAATATATTCTTAGATTCATTTTAAAAAAGTTGTATGCCTAGAGTACATTGGTAGTTTTCTGTGATATACTTATAAATTATGTTTTGATTTTTCTCCGATCTCAGTACAAAAAAATTATGGCTCGGCCACTGAACTAGTCACTTTTATAAACTTTTAGAATGGAACAAAGAACACCATAGAGTCGTTACATAAAAGCATCTAATTGTCGCATGTGTGATGAGGCTTTTAAGACACAAACCTAAACTAATAAGTACACTATTACTTTCTGATTGCCGCATCTCTCTTTATCCACTTAACCCTTGCCTCTACTCTTTAGGCCATCCAAACCTAAACTAATAAAAGTTTTAACCAATTGATCAGCTCCTCGTTTATACATTTGGTTTGTTTGGACAATACGTTGAAGGGTGAATTCCCTTAGGGCATCTCCAACTCAACTCCATTTTTATTATAAAATGGAGTAAAAGGGAATATAGAGTAGAAAAGACTTCAATGCTATTTCATATTCTACTTCATAATAGAGTTTACTCCATAAATGGAGTAATCTGTTTTTTGTTTGATCATCACTTCATTATGGAGTGGAAAATGGAGTGGAGATTGGAGCATTTTTACTTCATATTCTCTTTTATTCTATTTTGGAGAAAAAATAGAGTTTTACATTGGAGATGCTCTTAGTAAAAAAAAGAAAAAAAACAATATGTTGAAGGAATGGTCAATATTCGGTTGATAAATTGATGTAAGTGATGTGATGTGTTGAAGAAATGGTCAATATTTGTGTCTCTGTCTAAACAGAGTTTATCCTATATATATATAAATAAGTTTCACCGGAAATTGACAATCATTTCCCATTCACAAAATATCTGGTTGCTTTATTCTTGGTAAAATGAGTTTTGCAATCCAATCAATTGTGACATAATAAGACTTTGTCTTTAACCTCTCCTGGCTATGAGTCGAAGTCTGTCTCCAACTTGGCTTCAGAAGAAGTCACTGCCCAAATTTATTCGGCGTCTCAATGAAACAGTAAAGCACAATCAGCCAAATTAGGGGATATTTTATCATTTCTCATTTTCCCAGCGCCTTCTTAGTTATTTTGCTGAGGACGTAGGTGATTAAGAGGGGTTATTAGTTAAATGTGGTGGTTAAAATAGGGATACATAGTCTAAGCTGGTGAGGCATTCAGATGTTTAGATTTAAGAGGTTAACAAAAGACCACTTTTACACACTCTTTCCATGGCTTAGAACACAGTCACACAGCTGAGAGTGTCACTAGACCATAAACTCCTGGATAGTGGGATATTTAGTGTAAGATGGTGATAAAGACCCATGACTTGGATGAACATATACATATGTTAAAATACATCATAATGTAGATTATGAAAATATTGAGAAAGTATCAGTGAAAAGTATGTAGAATATGATCCATTTATGTAGAATATGATCCATTTACTTGAACTTTATAAAGTTAAACTTATTGAATAGAATATGTCATGTGCCACTGCAGACAATAGGCCTAATTAAAACGTTTGCTAACATTCACGTTGCTTTTCTAGTATTAAATGAGTTATGTGCCTCGATTTTTCAAGACACTTTCAAAACTACGTTAATGAGATGGTTGTAACAAAAAGAATCCTCAGGTTCTTACAAAGATATTTCATTCAAGTTTTGGTCGAGTCAGATCTAGTCAATGTGGGATACCCATGTGGTCGTACACTTTTGTCGGTTTTGAGTCAACTTGTCATGCAATAATATATACTCATCCATGTCTCTCTATATATGATGCCATGTGGTACGGTCCACCCCTATATCCAATCATGCCTTATATGGGGGCTATTAAGAACATAAACTTGACGAAAACTCAAAACACCTACATTTAACGACATTTCATTGGTGGGACAAAACCCACGTGGCTCTCATTCATTGGTTGCTATATTGTTAAATAGAAGCATTCCGCCATCAATAATTTGACCAAAAATAAGTAAATCCACTCTGTTTCAAGCTGTCAACAAAACATGTTCTCGTCTTCATCTTCTCCTTGCCAATAAAGAAATAAAAACATTCTTGGTTTAGGAAATAAATCTCCTGATAATAAGAAGAAAACGCGTAGGGGACTAGAGGGGCAATGATGATTCGTGTCGTTCTTCTTCTTTGTTTCGTTTTCACCATCCCTGCCGTAGTATTCTCAGACGATGAGCATGAGACCATCTATGAGATCCTCCAGGAGAACGGGTTACCGTTAGGGATATTCCCAAAAGGCGTTAAAGATTTTAGCTTCAACGGCGAAACGGGACGGTTCTTGGTTCATATGAACAAGTCGTGCGATGCTAAATACGAGACGGAGCTGCATTACGACGTGAATATTACGGGGACGTTAGGTTACGGTGAGATTAAAGACTTGTCTGGAATCTTGGCGCAAGATCTGTTCCTTTGGTTTCCGGTTAAAGGGATACGTGTCGAGGTTCCTAGCTCTGGTCTTATAGTTTTCGACGTTGGCGTCGTCCGCAAGCAATATTCATTGTCTTTGTTTGAGACGCCTAGAGATTGTGTTGCGGTTCGTGGTGAAAACAAGGTATTTGTAGAACTGAGTACTTTTAAAAGTTTATTGATTAGTCTTATTAATAGGCAAATATAGGTTGAAAATAGGAGAAATATTTGAACATTTAGAACTTGTTGAAATTTTCTCAAAATAATATCTACAAAAATAAAGAAAACTGGAATGTATGTGTGCATAGTTTTTGGTGTCGAAATGTGCGTTGTTGTTGAAGACTCACAAGTTTCAGGCTTGCCACAAAGACTCTTTTCAGCTCTTTTTCCGCATTATTAATATGATCGGCAGAGGAACTGTTAGAAACATGACATCAAAAAAAACATTGAAACTAGGAAAGATGGTTTCTGAAAGTTTTTGGAGTGATCATATTTACTAATCAGATTGTATTCAATGTTCTTTTGCAGGTTCAGTCTTCTGTATTGCCATTGTATCAAGTAGTTCAAACTCTCGGGAGAGATGTTGTTTAGCTGGAGTTTAAAAAAATGTTGTTATAATATAAAAGAAAGATAGACAGATGCTCTCATCAATTCTTAAAGATTTTTTAACCTTTTTGTTCTCAAATGATAAGAAAAAAAATCAAGGTTCATAGTATCCCTCCTCAGTCTTGGATTGGATTCTCATATTGTGAGGGGGTGAACCGAGAAAAGTTAGGTAAAAAGAACATCACCTACTTGTTTCTTGAAAGATGATAAAAGAATGGATCAGTATTTAATGAGGTGATGAATGTTTTTTTTGTCATTTGCTCTGTTTTGTACTTTGGTATGGGGAAAAGGGGATGTAAAGCACATACTATAAAATCATGAATTCAGCCGAAAAAGCTCAAATGTGATACTATAAAATATGAAATCATTTCCCCTTCACCAATACCCAATTTATGGTGACATTACAAAGCAACAAATCTTCTAAACTATGCTGACAACGTAGGTAATTCAGAGAGATCATTAGTGTAAGATGGTGAATAAGATCCAAAATTTGGAGGCCGAGTCAGGCCTTGTCAAAGAAGCTACGGGCACAACCCATCTTGGTAAAACATTTTTGTCTTTTCAACTCGTGTAGACCATTATGTAGTGCCGTTTAGCACATTGTCTCCAATAAAGACGCTTGGTCAACCTTGTATATGCATTCTTGCCAAGCGACCATTTATCCTTGACGTTGACTTAATTTTCTAATCTTTTGTTATCAAACTTTTGTGATAGGTTTACTAGAAAATCACGGTTTTTAATTAGATTATAAAGAAACTTTTCAGACACTTTTTGTAACTTTTCAGACACTTTATATATCATGCAATATTGTATTCTTTTTTTTTCTTGGTTAAGCAATATTGTATTCTTATTCGTAGAAGCCACGTGTTTGGAACTAAATGAAGATTTACTTTGATAATCATTTAAATTTTAGCCCAAATAAGGAACACCACATTCTGCAGCCTGCATGTAGCATTCAAAACATGCTAAGTTTACTTCTTGCAAGGACCAAGGAGAATTGGGGACAAGTAAATGTCCCAACCGACAGGGCCGATCCTAAGATTTAGGAGCCGTAAAATATTTTTTTATTAATTTTTTCAACTAAAATTTTCTTTACGGATTTCGAATCTAATTTTTTTTTCAGGGCATATCTATATATAAGTTTCTTCAAAGAAAAAACTAAGAGTTAAAGATGAATGTTTCATCCGGTTTAGTTTAGGGCGGGTCTTGCCGACCGGTAGACGTGAATGAGATAGTTTTGACCCAACAGTGTTGTGCTAACAACCAACACAACTCCTCTGTTAAATAAACCTTAGTAATCTTGTCTCATTCATCATTCAGACAAGAATCTATCTAACTCAACTCTGAAGAGCTCCACGGAAACAAGTAGCGTCAGGAAAGAGAGCACTAAAGATCCAATCATCTTCTTCCACAGAAGTAAACTGATCCATCACTAATAAATCTAATTAAAAAAAAAACAAATAAATAAATGCAATGTTTCAAAACAAAACTTTTCTAAAACTTCACCAGCAAGAAACCTGACGGTGTGCTTCTTCTGATCAAATAATTCTCCTATATTCCCATGTTTACGTCCAGAATTGATCTGAGTATACCGAGAACAACTAAAGCAAGATGCGGATTGAGATCATTCTCGAAGACAGGAGGAACAATGTCTCTGAAGAGATTCAAGTAAGGATCACACAGTTCCCTAACGGCTGACAAAGGCTGTCTCTCCCAAGGGAGATTAGGGAACCAGCTCAGCAACAGCCTAAGCACCAATACATCACTGTATATATCCAGCCACTTCTTCAACACAATCGCCACCACCGTCTGCGGC
Source organism: Eruca vesicaria subsp. sativa (assembly GCA_932364175.1). Taxonomy (NCBI): domain Eukaryota; kingdom Viridiplantae; phylum Streptophyta; class Magnoliopsida; order Brassicales; family Brassicaceae; genus Eruca; species Eruca vesicaria. The sequence continues at coordinate 115,199 of CAKOAT010217376.1, read as the reverse complement.
GTGATCAAATACCCCGGCGGCGGTTCCCGGAGCGACGCCAAGAACACTGTCCCGCCCGTTTGGAGAGAGTGTCGTACTGCCGATGTGTAAGCTGCGAGAGAGAGTTTATGGGCGAAGGCTCTGGCTAAAGCCATCGCTAACGCCGCCAGAGTGGCGAGAGACCGAGTCAACTCGGCGACGGAAGATGACCGAGTCAACTCGGCGACGGAAGGTGACCGAGTCAACGCGATGACGGAACGTGACCGAGTCAGCCTTGTGAGTGTAGATGACCGAGTCGACTCGGGTAGTCTAGATGAGCGAGTCGACCAGGTGAGTGTGGATGGCCGAGTCGTCCGAAGGAGAGGAGTTAGCGGCGAAAGGGATGATGCTGCAGCGATTAGGATGAGTGGAGAAGAGAAGGGTTTAGCAGGAAGGGAGAGACGAGGTGGTGGCGTCTTGTTGATGCCATGGATACGTCTAGGGTTTCTAGTTGAGGAAGGAGGAAGGAATACCGGAGAGAGGACACTAAGGTTTGTAGTCACGGTGGCCATCTCCGCCTCAAGACAGGGTTTTAGTCGTCTGTTTGTATATATGGGGTACCTATATTGGGCCTAACAGTTACAACTTTTTGTCTGAATTATACTTTTTGTGTCGACTGTCTGAATTATATACAAATATAACTTTACTTGATAATAATTTTTTTTTTTTTTATAAAAATGGTAAACAATATATAATTGTAAAAGAAATAGTAATTTTTATTTTCTAATTTTTTTTTAAAAAACTTAAAAAATATTGCTGTAATTATAAATTTTCATTTACAAATCTATTTTATATGAAATAATATTTTGTTTTTAACACATGTCATAATCTTGAAAATAATTATTGACATATGTTGTAATCATGTTAATTAGTAATTCGAGAACAAAAAATTATATAATAAGATATAAATATATATATTGTTGTTTAAAATTTATAAGTTTTATTTTTTTTTATAACACTGAGACGTAAAAATATTCGAGACAATACAAAATGATAGAGAATCATAAGAGAAAAAGAAGATGTCAGTAGACATCAAAATAAAAAGGAGAAAGAACTTCACCCAACCGTTAAATGATGGGCTTCCAGAGCGAGCAGATGGTGTAGTCATACGGGAGCATTGCTGGCGATGTAAGACTGGTGGCGGTGATCGCGAGTGACACTTATAGCAATAGCGTCAGCAGTTTCATTCCGTTCTTGGAGTGCGTGATCTAGACTCCAGAGAGCAATCTTGGATAGCAGAAAGCAAACATTGTGGCGGACAAGGCTGAGACTGAGATGGTTATCCGGATTACTGAAAACGTCATGGAGGTCCTCGGAGGAAGTCTCAAAAATAATATTCGAGATATGCAAATTGTGGATGCATTCCACAGCCCAGAAAAGAGACCATAGATCGGCCTCTGCTTTTGTACGCATATAAGAATAAGCACGCCGACTATGCATGAGTGTACATCCATTTTCATCTCGTAGGATCCAAGAAGAACCACTAATGCAATTTGGCCTTAACCATGAAGATACAACATTACATTTTAGATCCAATTTATAAGTTTTATATACAATGGATTTTAGTTTGTATGTGATAGGTGAAGACTTGAAGTACAAGTTATCACAACCAATTCCTTCCTGTCCATATTGGTTTTTGGGCTTAATTCTCGTGAGCCCAATTCAATGTCAAATGCCTTTACATAATTCATCGTCTGAGTAATTTCTTAAAATCGAATTAAAGCAAGCAGTTATGAATCGAATTAATCCTATAATCATCATCCATAACTATCACGTGTAAGAAGTAATTAATAACATACTTACACATTAATATTACCAATGCCAATGGTTAAGACTCTATAGAGTCTTGAAGATGTGTTATTATTTGTTTATATAGTTTTTATTGACTTGTAAAAAAAAAACATTTAGATTTACTCAAGATTTACAAATCAATACAAAAACTAATAATCCTCACTTAATGTTAAGACCAAAAAAAAAACATTTGGAACTAGTGATTTGTCCTAAAAGGTGTAAAAGAGTTACCTTAAAAATACACTTTTGACCATTAAATACAATTAGTTAACATCTTAAAACGTAATTAATGATACCCAAAAGGGTTTTATTGACTTGAAGCCCCGCCAATCACGCAGCTTGTCCGTCACCACTTTACCACTTATCAAAGCTTTCCCAAGCTCTGTAAATCCTCTCCACAATCCACAATCCATTTCCAAACAAAGAAGACGAAAGATGGGTAAGGAAGACAATCAAGGAGAAGAGTACCTCTTCAAGATTGTCCTAATCGGCGACTCCGCTGTCGGAAAATCGAACCTTCTCTCTCGATTCTCACGAGACGAGTTCGACACGAACTCCAAGGCGACAATCGGAGTTGAGTTTCAGACACAGCTGGTGGAGATCGAAGGGAAAGAAGTGAAAGCTCAGATCTGGGACACTGCTGGTCAAGAGAGGTTTCGAGCAGTTACTTCTGCTTATTACAGAGGTGCTTTTGGTGCTCTTATTGTCTACGACATCACCAGAAGCTCCACTTTCGAGAGTGTTAAACGTTGGCTTCAAGAACTCAACAGTAAAGTCACTTCCTTTCCTTTTCTCTCTATCACTAGAACAGAACATAATGATTATGTTTTAGATATATAGTGGTAATTAATTGGTTTATAGGAAATTATTGATTAGTGTGACACTTAAACCGTTATTTACGGGTTTTTTTTGTCAAGAAAATTTGTTTAGCTTCGATTTACCGATTTTTTTTTAACCTGAAAATGATGTTTGGTTTTGTGGTTCTGTATGTGTGTATTTGGACCAAGTTTGTGAATCCTAAGACTTTTGTTTTTTTTTGTTATTGTAAGCTCATTGTGACACAGCAGTGGCACAAATGCTAGTTGGGAACAAGTGTGATTTGGAGGATATAAGAGCTGTGAGTGTGGAAGAAGGGAAAGCTCTCGCGGAGGAAGAAGGATTGTTCTTCATGGAGACATCTGCTCTTGACGCTACCAACGTGGACAAAGCCTTTGAGATTGTTATCAGAGAGATTTTCAGTAATGTTAGCCGCAAACTTCTCAACTCTGATGCGTACAAGGCTCAGCTTTCTGTTAACCGTGTCAGTCTTGTTGACAACAGTGATGGCGCCCAGAGCTCTTCTTGTTGCTCCCGATGATTATAAATCATCTTCTTCTCTTGATGATATTCTTTGTTTCTATCTGAGAAAAAAAAAAACATTATTAAGAAGGTTATATTAATTAAGTTGGACTTATAAATGACTTTGCAATATGTTATGTGTTGACGATATTACTATGCATTGCCTTCTGTTGAGTAATTAGAGAATATGATGGAACTAATTGTACATACAATGCAAATAGTATGATTCCACCAACAGTCTGTTGAGTGATTAGAGCAAATGGCCTCACACGCAATAAGGCTTCCATTTTCATTTGTATGGCAATATTTCAAAATATTCTTATAATCACACGTAATAGTTTGAAAATGGCACAAAGAATTATTAGATTAGAAAGAAGACAGCAACATAATAAAATATTGCTTCTATATTCATCTATTCCGTACGGGCCTTTTTAGCAACAGGCTCAATTGTCTTCAGCTTTAGATTTTCGGATATGAAGCCATCCACTTCATGGAGGTCTCGAGCGCAGAGTCTGCAACTCTCAGTGTCTCCTTCTCATTGTTGTTGCCTAGCTTAGCAGAAGCTGAGGGAAGTGAGCTGGCTCCAGGCATATTGTCTTGAAATGGTCAATTCCATACGATGCCTGACAAACATTACCATGAAACAAGGCATTGCAAGAGTTAGAGTTCACTGTCGAGGCTGGTGTAGAGTGTATGGTCACTGTGTTGTTAAGCCATATGTTTGGTTCACAGTTTGTTGTTAAGCCAAACGTTGGTTCCCTTATCTGAGGGAAGTAACAACATTTTGAGTTTGCACACACAGTGTATGTGAATGAAATGAAGATTCACCACCTCATAGAAGCTTCTTAGAGTAGCACCACCAGCCTTTGTGAGTTGTAACTTTGGCGATACAAAGGAAGTTGATTGCCTAGATCATACATCACATCATCAGAAGAATCAAGCATGCGTTGCAGTAAGTTAATAAATAGAGTAGTATGGTGCTGTGATGACATTCATTCAGGTTAAATTTTCTTCCCATTAAGCAACTTTGTTGGGGTTGCTAGCGCCAGGGGCGGACCCAGAAAAAAATTTGGTGTGTGGCACAAATAACATTTCTAACATATGGAAATATTTAAATGGGTAGTTATAATATAATTGACACAAGATAGTTATGGTTGACAAAGAAAAAAAGATAGTTATGAAATATATTTTAAAATTTGATTATGGAACAAAAATTGAATTTCAAACCATAATTATTAGCAGGGCCGTCTCAAATAAATTTTAGACCATGTTCAAAAAAATTAACGATATATTTATGATTTAATGATTTTTTTTAACATTAATAACTATGTTTGGTGTTTCTTTAAAAATTATAAGTTCTAATCTAGCAATATATCTATTTTTTTTTAAATATCATAATTTATCTATATATTTCTTAAAAGTTTTTAATTTCTCCTTATTTTTTTCTTATTTTTATATTTGGGACCCTGTTCAACCGCTCCACTTACACATGCTATTAAACGGCCATGATTATTAGGTATTCTTTATTTTTACAGAATATTTATTAGTCTACTGATAAGTATGGTTGTCATTCACGAATTATTATTTAGCTTATAGCTCATTATTTGTCTCATCTAATTTCTAATTATTTTGTGGTCTTTATAATTTACGGGTAAGTTATGTTCTTTAAAAACTAAAAAAATGTTCAATAAAACTAGTTTTTAATAAAATTATAGATTTATAACATATCACTTACAATCAGTCATAAAGAAAAATTAAACACACAATAACTACGTTACAAAAAGACTAAAAAGGGAAATGAGATCAATTTTTGAAAAATAAATAAAAGTGAAAGCTAGAAAAAAAAAAATGAAAAAGGAAAATACTGAGAGCATCATATAGAACCCATTACCATATACCATAAAAACACATCACCCGGTTCATTCCTTTGTAAAACATTGCATGAAGCGTAGTTTATAGGAACTCTTAAATTAACAAAACATGAACCGATTAAAAATTTTCTAACATAGTATGGGGCACGTGCCCCACCCACCTTAGCCGTAGAAAACATCATCTACAACCAAGATGAAAACAAAGTTATCTTTCAGTTCAGCATGTAGGAAATTCGAGTACCATTTCCCGAAACCTCGTTTTGTATCCATCTTCCCGTTCGAAATTGTCCATCTTGCCGTTCGTTTTGTATTTTCACATAAAGACTGCAAAATATTCCCACACCATTCTGGCGAAACGTAAAATAATCCCATACTATTTTGTATAGTATATGATTAAACAACTCTCTAGATGTAGACACATATATTTTCAAAAGGGTACAAGAAATCAAATCCCAAAAATGAAATATAATTTACAAATTAAGAGGTCTGCACTTGCTATATAATTAGAAAAATGATTTCTCCAAAATGAAAAAAGAAACACTATTAAATATTAATTTTATTTAGAGTAAATACATGATATTTCTTTTTTTTTGACAAAAAAAAATACATGATATTTCCAAAATATAACAGACCAAACATGATGAGTGAACTTTATTTAGAGTAAATACATGCTAATTCCAAATATTACAGACCAGACATGATGAGTGAACTTTAGTTTTAAATTCAGACAAAGTTATCTAAACAAAGAAGAAGAAGACGATGTCCAATATAAAATATATAGTTTTAGATAAAGATAAATCTAAAATCATTGAAATTCGGTTTTTACTTATATTTAATTATGTATTCAAAATTTTAATTATTATATAGTAATAAATCTTTTTTTGGTCAAATAGTAATAACTATTAGTCATTATATAGTAATAAATCCAATTAGTCATTAAGTTTATGTTTGCTTTGTCATTAAGGCTAATAAAAATCATAAGAACATGAAAATTAGATTTATTATCCTTAATGGTGAAGCAAACATAAACTTAATAACTAATTAGAATTATTACTATATAATGAATAATTAGATTTATTATAATCATTAGTCTAGATAATGATAATCATCAAATCATAAGAAACATGACAAATAAGATTTGTTTCTAATTATTATATAGTATTAGATCTAATTAGATTATGGATAATTCTTATCATTATTATTAATTTAAATAATTTATCTAATCAAATAAATATAAATTCGTTTTTTTTTATTTTCGGCTGATTTATATATTATTTTCATTAAGGGTTTAAACTATATTAACCGCTCCAACTTTTAACGTGGAAGTTCCGTTGCGAAAAATCACTTTGTAAATAATTGTATAGATAGATAGATACACAGCAGCAGATAATCAATAAATTAATTGTTGGAGATCTCACAATAATCTAAACAAAAATCCTTTAAATTATGGGCCGTAAGATATTTGGCCCAATTGCAACCAAATTGATACTATCCTTTTTTCCCTGATCCTCGAACGGCGCTTTTGATTCGCATATTTAAGGTGAAGTCCGTTGAATTTGTTTCATATATCTGACTCCCTCGCTTAAAATTAAAACCCTAAGTCTCTCCTCAGCTTCAACATCTCTCAAGCATGACGACGAAGACACCAAATCTAGAGTGCCGGATGTACGAAGCCAAGTACCCAGAAGTAGACATGGCAGTAATGATCCAGGCCAAATCCACTGCCGACGAGGTAGCCTACGTGTCGCTCCTCGAGTACAACAACACCGAAGGCATGATCCAGAAAACCGAGCTCTCCCGCCGTTTTATCCGAAGAAGTATCAACAGCTTGATCAAGGTCGGGAAAATCGAGCCCCTCATTGTCCTGAGTGTCGACAAGGAGAGGGGTTACATTAATCTGACCAAACGTAAAGGTAAGGTTACCGAGGAGGATATTCAGACTTGTGAAGAGAGGTATAACAAGAGCAAGCTCGTTCATTCTATCATGCGCCATGTTGCTGAGACTCTTTCTCTCGATTTGGAGGTAGGTCAAAAAGATTCATTTGATTCTTTATTATTGATACATATCTAATGTTATTGGAGGTAGCTCTTGAAACTGTTATATAGTATAGTGATTCGATATTTGCATTTGAAGCTATCGTTGGTAATCTTTGAGTATTCGTTTTTCTTTTGGCAGGACTTGTATGTGAACATTGGTTGGCCTTTGTACCGAAAGTATGGTCATGCTTTTGAGGTAATTAATAGAGCTCTCCATCCATTGTTAGAGCATCCCATCAGCGACTTCGATGGGTCACGATTCCCCAATTCACTTTTGTACCTTTTTTTTCATTTGACTTTTCCAAAAAAATAATAATAATAATAATAAATTAACGAATCATGGTCCGCCATGTGGTGAAACAGTGACGATCCGGTATCACTGCAGCGAACTCAAGCGACGCGGGTTCAAGGGAATCAGATTATTTTAATATTTTTTTTCTTGGGATTTGTGTGAACTTTGGGGTAAAACCCTCAATGAGGATGCTTTTATATAGTTGTTGTTTGTTACTCAAGTTTGCTTTTTTTTTTGTTCAGGCCTTTAAGGTCTTGGTGACTGATCCTGATTCAGTGTTGGGTTCACTCACCCGTGAGATCAAAGAAGTTGGTCCTGATGGGCAGGAGGTACGTAGTATAGTTTGTTTCTTTTGGTTTTGTTTTAGTCAAACTTGCTTTGGGTGCTAATCTTTGGACATTTATAATATGGGTAGGTGACTAAAGTTGTACCTGCTGTTACGCAACAAGTGAAAGAAGCACTTGTGAAACACATTAGGAGGAGAATGACACAACAACCAATGAAAATCCGTGCTTATATCGAGTTGACATGTTTTCATTTGGACGGAGTTGTTCACATCAAGGTCGTAAAACCTGTATTAATTGGATCATCTATAATCTCTTTTTTTTTTTCTCACACATGTTTGCTATTTCAGGAGGCCATGAGAAAAGCTGAAGCTGCTGGAAACGATGACTGTCCTGTTAAGATTAAATTGGTTGCTTCACCTCTGTATGTCCTTACTACTCATACTCTTGACAAGGTTAGTTAATTTTTCAATATTGAAACTCTTCTGATTAGACAATTATCCTCTCCTTATTATTAAAGAGAGGTTATATCAACTAACTGCTTAGTCAGAACAGGCAGATTTTGTGTAAGCCATCAAGTGTGTTTTACTTACCTTAACAAGTGTGTGTAGTAAACGCTTATGGTTTTGTCTCATTTTTCCTAAACGTCTCAGTCTCTATAACATTAATAAATAACAGGATCAAGGGATTAAAATTCTAGATGAGGCCATAGTAGCTTGCACTGAGACAATTAAGGAACACGGAGGCAAGCTCGTCGTTAAGGAGGCACCTAGAGCTGTGAGTGTATCTTCTTCTTCTTCTTTATTGTTGAAAAATTCCAAGTTAGCGAGTTTTTTTTTTTTGTTATCTATGTTATGACAGGTGAGTGAAAGAGATGATAATTTGGACAATGAAGAAATTAGCGGAGATGAAGAAAGTGAAGAAGAAGAGGACACAGGGATGGGGGATGTTGATATCAATGGTGGCGCTGCATAGGATTTGCATTTCAAGTGGAAAACCTCCAAGAGGATTTGTGTTTCTTTATACATATATACTGTATGTTGTTTTATTATTTTTGCACAACCACATGAACTTTCCCTTAGTTTTAATTAATCGATACAAGGTTCGTCTGTTAACCATGATTTCTTCGGTTAAGAGGAATTAAAATGTTTCATGGTGCGGTTACCTTTGCAATGTATGTTTTGTTGACGCTATATTATGCAATGGGTTCTGTTGAGTGATTAGAGCATGTAGCCTCACTGGTTAAATCATGAATGTGAAGTCCAACTCTGATTGAAATAAATGTACATACAACTAGAAGGTTAAACCACACTGCACTGTGAGGATTTAAAGAAGACGACGAAGCACGTTAAGAGAGAGTAATGTTCATCTAAGTAGCAAAGGGATGATGACTTGAGAGTTGAGACATCAAAAGGCATATGGGCCACCAACGCTAAAAATGTTGAATTGTCTTATGAATATTAGGCCATGTAAGCTGATATAGCTATTGGTCTTTACGCCCATAAATAAATAGTCATTAGTTGTTAAGATTATCCAATGTTCTAAGGCAGTAACTAAACGTTCTATATAGGACTAGCGAGTAGCAACTAGACGGATATTCCGGGCTAGTCAAAAATTCAGTTTATTTTTTTATATATTTTACATTTATATAAGCGAATTTTTTTGTTTATTAATAATTTTGTTTTAATAAATTATCAAAATTTGATATACAAAATAAAATAAATTACACAAATTTTTAATTCTACTAAATTATTGCTTAATTTAACAAATTTATACTAATTTAAACCATTTATAACTGTTTAGAGTAATTTAAACCGATTTAAACTGATTTAAACCGACTTGAATCGTATAAAAAATTGTTTTGGGAGATTAGCCGCCTAAACCGATTTTTAGAACATTGAAATTATCATATGGCAAAACAAAAGCGAAGCTCTTACAGAAATATATATCTAGTCAATCTACATATACACTCCATTACTAAAGCGGGCCTGCAAAGTGCAAACACAGTTGTTCTTAACAGGTAAGATGATCATAGTAGTAGTAGTGGTCTACTGGTCCATACAGTCTAATAATAACTTGAAACAATGCGTTAGGTGTAAAAAGAAGAGGTAAATGACTCTAACTAAAAAAGGCAAACAGTACACACACTATATGGTGGCTTGCATTATTACGAGCAAAAAAAAAGGATTTTCAGAAAATAAATATAGCCCCCAACAAAACCAAAACTCCCAAATTCACCCCTAACTTTACATTCGTCGTCATCCACCCTGCATTCCCCGGAGCTTTTGAGCCACCACCATCAGCACCACTAGCCGTACCAGTTAAATTCAACACAGCTCTAGAGTTCAAATTCGGCGGACTAAAAGGATGCACTCCAACACGACCATTAGTCACATTCCCACCGATCTGCCACACCTGATTCACACTCCCCGCTCCCGCCGGAACCTTAACCGTCGTGAAAATCACAATCCTACCGCCGTTTAAAGCCTCAGCGCGTAGGTTCCAAAAGTCAAAGGCAAGTCTCCCTTCCGTGAGATTGGTGCCACTGATGTTATACGTCTTCACGACGGGTGGCTTTCCGGGTCCGGATCCGTAGGCTAGGAACGCCTGAGAGCCGCTCATGGTAGTCGCCGTGGGGTTTATAGCCCACGAGATCCATCCGTCGGAGCGAGACGGTGTGGCGACGAAGGCGACGGTGAGAGATGAGTTGGTTGCGTTGTATGTGTAGTGGAGGTATGATTCGAGTTCGGGAAGGTCAAGGCATGTCTGAAAAGGAGTTTTGTCGGAGAAGAGGACGTTTTGTGTGGAGCATGTTAGTGAGATCGTTGGTGAGATGAGAGAGATGAAGGAAGCAAGGGCTAGGGTTAGAAGAAGAGGAGAGTGAGAAGCCATGGTTTGGTTGATGAGACACTTTTAACGTGTAAGGTTTTGTTTATATTGACGGTAATAAAAGAGACAAGACCGTTGGGATGATGCCACGTGTTGCGTTGACTGATCGATTAGAAAGTCACGGTCACGATGTGGAATTTGGTTATTTGTTGTGTATGGAAGGATTTGGGCAGAGCATGTGGAGAGTGTTGCAGTTTTTTTCGTTATAATTTTATTTTATAATCACAATTTATAAGCTAACATTGTAAAAAAATAAATATTATGAGATTTATACAAAAGATGAGGAAGAAGACATAAAAGAAAGTGTGCGTAGTGCTTACATAAGCATTGTTTCATACATGACGTTTATAATACAACCCAAATTTGTTTCTACATCTTGTTCACGTGGTCTATGGGAAATGTAATATTCTCTCCCTCTTTATAGTATAGAATACGTCTATAAAAGTTAAAATTACAAACAAATTCTGCTTAGATATTTAATACTTTATACCATATAGTAGCTGTAATAATACTACGTATGGAAATATTTTAGTCTTATCGAATCATGTAATTGCACGTTGCAGATGTTTTGAATTGAGGTCTACAACGTCTACTTCAACATTTATAAGTAAATATCAATCTTCTTTAATCAGACAATCCAAAGGTTGTGTGTATTCTTCTAGTTTTTAGCATAGAATATGGGGTGATAAACTGGTATAACAACAAGCAACAGATAATGTTCAAGTTCCCCAGTTTCACTAAATTTTGCATTGTGAAAATAACATTCTAACAATAGAATTTTGTCAACATATGTCTCATTTTTTTCTTGGATTGTTTTGTTATTACTGAAACATAAAAACCTTTTTTTTTACATCGGTCAATTATTCACAAATCTCATGCAGACGCGACGAGAATAAAAGCAAAGACGATAAAGGAAGCATCCTAAGAAATGGGTAGAAGGTTGAAAATGGGTTAGAAAAAGGTTGCACACGTTGTAGACCTTGAAATTGGTTTAACCATTCATCTCTCTCCTTTTAATGAATAATGATGATTCTTACTTTTGTGGGACATTTGTAGAAGAAAGTTCTTGATTGCTTCACAATGATATTGGAACTGCAGGCCAGGCCTTGTGGGCAAGCCATAGAAACATGGGCTTCCAGCTTCCATCATTATAAACTATTTTCGGCCATTTTTTTCCAAAGGTTCCTTTAGGTTTCATGATTTAAATACTGTTCAACTAGCCCCAAATTTGCTATTCTTAGCCTTTTTCAAGTAGATTCTAGTCTTGACTAAACCAGGACCAGTGGGACTTATTGTGTAGAGATTGCTCACAATATATCAACAAAGAAGAAGAAAGAGATTTTTTAGCGTGCTTCTCAGTTGGATTTTGTTGTTATAGTAGGAGATTGGCTAGGTCGTGAAGCCAAGAAGATGAGTAGGAAAATGTATTCTTTGTTCAAAGTCTCTTTTCCAAAACTTAGAATAAACATATGCCTCCGAATCTCTCTTCTTAAATGTTAAGTAATACCTTTAGTGTTCATGTGTTAATCATCAGGTTAAGATCTATCAAGTTATAATCAATGATCGGATGCATCCATGATTCAGATAACAAAGATGATTTTATTGGTTGGAAAAAAAACACACACACAAAGACTTTGTTTAACCATGGAGGAAAGTCCAAACCAGAATCATAATGTAGTTGCTCTACAATCTCTTAGTTGAGATGTGGCAGAAAAATGTGTTTAAAGGTTATTAAATAATTCAGAGAAATCAAGACTTGATTAAATGTAAGCTGATTTGGTCGCGGGGCCCCAAGAAACTATAGTTTTAAATTCTATAAGCTTTTTGGTTATTAAGAAAAGGACATACTGATTACAATCGTAATAATTGGTTGTTCCTATTAGGAAAGTTGATAAAAATGATGGGATTGAATACATTCAAATATCTAAGTTAGTACTCAATTCTTGCCTACTAATAAGGCGGATATCAAGGGTAGCTGAATAAAGACAGACGAATATTTTCCTTTGTATATATGATTCCACTTGTAGGGACACGTAAAGGGTAAACCCACCATCGTCTTCAGAATAAAATATGTAATGTATTGTAAAACCATTACTACTTGTGTATAAAAAGTTGGAAGAATCAAATTCTTCTTTACTTGGCTTTTCTTGTGAAAGTTGGGTGAGGAAGCATCAAAGAGTGTGGTTTAGGACGAATCTATGTATTCTCCACCCTGTCTATTAAATATTCCATTTCTTCCAGCTTTCTCTATTCTGTCCATCCATCCGTACTTATTACAAATCACGAGTCTGGGCAATTTCGAAATACATGTGATTTTATCATAATTAGTTACATGCATTTCTTGCCACCTTTACATTGTTCTTCACACACACATATATATCTTCAAATTCAAATTAATTTATATTACTTGAATAATTCAGAATAATATTATTACATTAATTTTTGATAATATAAAGTACATGTATTTAGAATGAAATGTATTTAGTTATTAATAATTTGAAAATCACTTTGTTTTGTAATGAAGAAGTGACATACGGCAAGAGGGATCACATTACATTACATCACAAATAATGAAACCTCGTGACTATGTAATAAACTCTTTTAATCCACAGAAAGTGGAATAAGATTGATTTGTTTCGTAGTGCCGTGTGATGTGAAGAACACGACATGACAACCATTCTATGTTTTTTAATACTAATTGTATTCAAATATAAAAAAAAACAGCCGAAAGCTACACAGTTACTTGTTGACCAAGACATTCACTACTGAATAAAGCCAACATTGCTTTTATTGATTCCCAAGAAAAAAAAAAAGAAACATCAAAAGAAAAAACTATTCACACAGATTTCTACTTACAACAAACCTACAAACGTAAAACCATGGATTTGAGGGCAATCTCTCATGCCGTGTGAGTGAGATTCATAGCTTTTCTCAACCTATCCAAGATCCCATTTGCTTTCCTCTGTGCCCTAGAGGTTCCTTCACGCGCAAGCCTTGTTATCGTTCCATGACAACTCTCCTCTTCTTTGATCTCCTTCCACTTTGTTCTATCACTGAAACATATCGTATGCAATATCACAATCGCATTCTCTTTGTTCCGCTTACATTCACTCTCTCTAGTTATCTTCAGCAACCAAGAAACCCCACCTAGTTCACCAAGCTCCTCCACAGCCTTCCAGTGAGTAACAAGCATAGCTAATATAGCTAAAAGCTCATCCACATACAACCCATCTGAGATTTTCTTACCTAAAACCCTGACAGCTCCGTCTTTGACAGCTCTACCCCTGTTCTCATGAGCAATACAGAGAGTGAAGATGGCTGCAGCTACGTCTTTGATAGCTAACGGATTCCCTTCTTCTAAAAGATCGATAAGCGGTTTCAGGACTCCGGATTTGCCTATGAGTACTTTGTTTGAATCGAGCGCGGAGAGAGTGAAGATAGCTGCAGCTGCATTGCTTCTAGTGGCTACGGTTCCACGCTTCAATGCATCGATCAGGAGAGGAATCACGTTAGGGTTTTCGCAGACGAGCTTCTTGTTGTTGTCATCATGTATTGATATGTTCAACAAAGTTGTGATCACATCTTCTTGAAGATCCTCATCTTGGCACTTATGTAACAACGGATTAACCAAGCTTGTGATTTGGTTTGAAGATTCACCTAAAAGAGCTCGGAACTCGGTTCCTTTCCTGGTCAAACGTCTTAGCTCCTTTGCAGCTGACTTTTGATCTTGAAGATTCGAAGATGACGTGACTTTACAGAGCAATGAATTGAGAATCTCACGATCTGATCTACTGACAGGTTTCTCTTGAGTTACATGGTTGGACTCACAGTGGTTTAACTTCTTCTCTACCCCAATGGTCTTGCACCATTTTGAGATCATATCACTGATTAAAAGATTTGGAGTTAAAGCTGTGTGGGACAGAACTTGCTGAGTCTTGGGACATGTTCTGTTTCCAGAACTTAACCACTTTTGTATGAATAACTTATCATATGTCTGCAAAAACACACAGAAAATGTTTAAAAAAAAAAACAACTCAATTTCATTTATAATTCAATTTCTAGGGATATTATATAAAATTTCAACCCAAATTCATGAAAAAAACACAGAAAAATGTAAATTTTATAATTAATAAATGAAAATGCAGAATAATCTTCAAAAGATCAAATAAAACAAAAGATCAAATAAAAAGACTCTAGATTTCATGAATGTGACGTCACTGACCTGACCAGAAGCCAAAACGACAGGATCACGCATGAGCTCATTGGAGAGTGGACAACGAAACTCATCAGGACAAGAAACTGTCTCCAGCATCTCAAGAGAAGAAGATTTAGCCGTCTTCTCCATCATCCCCTGTTTCAACGAAGACAGAGCTTCTTGTAACTGATCGATTGTCTGAACGCTAAAACCATCTTCTTCCTCGATGGTCCGAAGCAGTTTCTTCATCTCACGCTTCAGCTCCTTCGCTTTCGCAATTACCGTCGGATCCGAATCGAAAGATTCAGTCTTTGCCATCTCTCCGTCGGATCCGCCGCCTGTTACTCACCAAACCCTTGTCGGATTATATTTTGGATTAGTTTTCTCTCATTAGTTTTCTGAAAGAGAGAGAAGAGAGAATAATAAAGAGAGATATGAGGAGGAGAGGAGAAGGAGAAGTGTTGTAGTGTACCGCCGCCACGTCATTATTTATTCATAACTACTAGTAATTAAAATTTTAAAATTAAAAAAAAAAATTTGACATGAAGCACGTATGACCTACTTCGCGAAGTGCAGCCGACACGAATAGTCTCTCATATCTTACACGTTATTGGTTCATGTTCTAATGTTTTTTCTCATTTTATTTGACAGAAACAAATATCAAGCCATGTTTCCAAATACTTAACTTGGACATCATGAATGAACATGGAGATAATGTGAGGATCAGATGATTAATTCGTAATTAACATCTTCGTGAATTGGTTTTGAACATCAATTTATTGGAAGAATTTGAATTACAGTCTCCTAATTCAGAAATGAATTATAGATGTTGATTTTTCTGTGTAGTCTGTGTGTGTTGGTATGCTTTCTATCGTCTACATAATTTGCATTGTTTTATGAATTAATAGTTTATTTCTGGAAGTTTTTATTGTTATTCATTTGTTAAAATATATATATATATATATATTTAATGTGCATATATATGATGCTGAATTTCCTAACTAACTTTCAGATTTTCTTTCTCAATTTCCGCAACAGAATAAATTATAGAAAATTTGTAAATTGTATGGATAAGATAGAATGTTGTAAAAGCATATCCGTGGGGATATACTTAGGAATTGCTAACCAACTTAAATAATAATAAAAAATTAAAAGGTATAAAAACATTAAATAAATATCTTAAGGAAGATATTTTAAAAATTCTAAAAATATTTTATTACACATGTGTGTTTTTATTTGACATTTAAAATTAATTACATATCTAAATTATAATACAATACTATTTATTGTTTTGATAATATTACAAATGTGGGTGCCGAAGTATAGAGTGAACTGGGACGGGACTCATAGTGTTATTCCAACATGGCAACATGCGAACAGCTGTCTTTCCGCGTGGATTCTGATGCACTCTTTCCCATCTCTTCAGTCTTCATTCTCCGACAACTCTACTTCTTCTTTCACCTTTTACCCCTGCCGTTTTTCTAGAATTGTAGTACTATTATATAATAATACTATAATGTAAATGAAAATAGAATATAAACATGTTTTATTACTATAGCCTTTAGATGCGTGATTGGATGAATTAAGAACATTGACAAGGAAGGTGAATTCTTGAAATGAAATTATCTATCAAGGTTCAATTTTAACCTATAATATTCTATTAGGGAACAAGATGACACACCAATGGACTACAAAGTCAAATGTCTACGATTATTGTTTGCTAAGAAGTTTATTATGCTTGAGTACCATCAGAAAGCTTTTACTAACTCACTCTAAAGTGTCGGTTTAGCTGACCAACCGTAAGAAGGTGGGTGATTGACCTCCATGTAAATAATCCGTGTTAGAATAGTGTTTGGCTCAAAATTGAAGTTGTTCCACTGAATACCTACTATGTAATTACGTTTATTTCTGAAGAAGTGAAGAGTGCGGACCACTTATCTGCAACACACAGAGAATCTTTACTTTCTAATTAGATCAGACTTTGCCCACGTGTCGATATCCAATGTCCCTCATCATCTTCGTACTGTCTTCCTTTCTACTTGCAGGCACCTTTACTTTCTGACATTATTAATTTTGTTTCTATTTGTGATAACAGTGCTAACAATGTTACAAGTAAGTTCCAAATTTTTGGTAAAAAAGTGACTGAATCTTTGAAACCAAAATAAGGAAATTTATGAATACCTACTAGCTATTTGCTGAGTTATTATTGTAAATCATTCTATATTGAATTGGTAAAATATAAATTTAGTAATTAGCTAGCTGGTTCAGAACATTCTTCTTGGATATTTTACAGGCACATTATTATCAAAATGCAGTAAATTCGAATTTTTACGATCCAAACTCTGTCTTACTCTGACATAAAACCCTGCAAAAAAAGAAGAAACGTATATCCGCATAACCAGCAATATCGATTTTGCGTTGCTAACCCTAAGAGCATGTTCATAGCTACATACGCGTCTCCGTTTCTTATACATTTTTCTTTTGTTTTATTTAATTAAAAAAAAGACAGAGAAAAAAAGAACTAACCACATGTGGCCGCATGACAAAACAGTACAAACAACTCTCACCCAACGTATCTTATATGGCGACTTCTGCACACGTTTGTAAGATAATTTGTGGCCCCTACCACCTAAGATACGAGGGAAGATATGCCGATGAACATGCTCTAAGAAAATGTAACAGGCCGGATAATGACTGTGGTTTGAAGTTATAGGCCACGACGAAAAGAAAAAGGTGTAAAGCCTAACATACATATAGTTTGGATGATTGGGAAGCCCTAAATAGGATACAAACTTGACCTTTAGGCCCATTTGCTAGTTTAAGCAAACTCGATCCCATACTTTGTTTATTGAACCCACTTGTCTCCTTATAGAAGGCCAATTAAACGCCTCAAGACTGAATGATCAGGTATTAGTATTATCCTTAGTTTTTGTATTCCACATCATTTGTATTTCCCAATAGCTTATTTTGACACCAATTAATATAATACATCAGTGGTCTAAAAGCGTTCAACGTCCACAACATCTGATCTGTCTGTATGCAAGTGTCGGTATGGGCATAACCGGTTGAAGCCACTAGCTAGTGCCTAGTTGTAACGACAACTTAATGGCAATTGGAACCCTTGGTTCGTGGAGATAAGACGACGGTCCACTTCAAAACTTTAACACTAGAAAAGAAAAAAGATCCAAAATGTGCAGGAAAACATATTAAAAAACTATCATGTGCATTATGCTCTAAAATTGTATTTGTATTTCAAATGTGTGTGCACTATATAAAAGTACATGTATATAATTAATCAGAAACCAGTTCAATATTTTATAGACATTATAAGTACTAAAATCCAATTATTATTCTAAGTTATTTTCCAACTTTATTTAGGACAAGACATGTATCATAATAGGTTTGCCTGGGTTGTATAATACAAGTGTTGAGTGGAACTTATTTACATTGACTATTTAAGAAATATATAATACTTTGTTGCCATAGACAATCCATCTATCTTTCGGTTGTTTTTTTCTAAGAGAATCATTAGAAAAACAAAAAATAATACTAAGAAACAAATAAAACAAAGGAGGCACAGAAAATAGTAAATAAGGCGAGACGATTCGAAGAGACAATTGGGAAAATAAAAACGTGGGGAGAGACCCCAAAGCTTGACTGCCCCTTCCCTCGTTGGGCCACTTCAAGTTCTCTTTCCTTCTCCAAGGGTCATTTTTTTCTATTCCTTTTCTTCATTCGTCTTTTCCTTTTTTGGTCACACACATAACCGAGTGTACTGTTTATGCCTTTAAGAGGTAGATAATCGAGAAGAATGTATACGTATAGAGTCAATTTACAGAATTGATTATGGCTTACTAGAGCACGTATCTTATAACAAAATGTCTCTATGTGCGTGGTATGATATGTATTGTGGCAATGTTTACAGATCTTGACCAAAAGTTGTATACTATATGCCTATTATAATGTTCATCAGCCATTTATTTATGTAGTCAATTAATTAAGCCCTCGCAAACCACCCAAAATATGTAGATATGATCATAATCACCATCATCGTTACATCTATTAATACATGTAAGTAAAACTCAATTCATTCTTTGCTCCTAAACTTACTGTCCACGTGATTTTCAGGTGGTGTGTCGTCATTTACTTCTTCGGGGAAACAAACGACAAGCAAACTTGGATGATCTCAACTCTTAAGGTAAGAGTTTTGGAGTTGAGCGGAGGAGGACATGGCAAAAAAAATTCACACTCGGAAATAACTCCCCATCATAATATGAAAATTGTTGCAAGTTAGTTATTTTTTAACGAATCCAAATAATATTTTATCGCTGACACCAGATTTTTTTCACTCTTAAGACCAAGAGACAACCATTTAAATCATGTGATAGGGTTACCTAACAGTATTAGGTCTGTATAAATAATAGTTCTCACCAATGTTCCAAAATTTATCTAGCTACATTAATTATTATCATTGAGTAGATGAGATCAACTCCGACCAATCTAATATAAATGACTCGTTCAGCTCAAGGTGGATATGAATCGCAATTAATATCGGGACAGAAGGGCTAGGTCAGTTGTGGATAAAAATGTGGCTGGTCTGAAAAAGAAAAGCGAATATTCGCATTTTACAAGAGAATAAAAACAAATGTTAAAATATAGATAAACATTATCTTATTCCACGTGCTCCAATTTTTTTTATTATCCTACTTTTGTTCTGTCTACTGTGGCTCTTATCAGGTGTGGTCGATACTACACGACAGACCCATGCGCCTAGACCTTGACGTGACCTCTTACGCCAAGTCACATTCAATGTACATGAGAACTACGTTACGTGTTATTGCCACGTCAACACATCATGATTAATTAATATATTATCCAATGTAATCTCCATATCCATATCCATGATATCTATCTTTATTACTTTACTACTTTTTGATCTGCGACATCTGACTATTGAACGAGATCTGACGGCTATGATAAGTTATTACCGTATATCTACTTCCCTGTCACACCCGATAATTACTTGTAACATTTGTGATTTTCTTCACAATGTTCATTTTCCGCGTAAAATTGTTTAATTCTTCGTAAAATCCGGATTTTTCTTCGCTTTTAATTTGTTCGTTTGCTCTCACATTTGTTTTATTCTAAACTAATGAATTACTATTATTTATTCTCACGGAAAATTACGATTTATCAACTGACACGTGGCATTTATCCTTTTAAGTTTATCGAGTCCGCACAAAAAGACGGCCACCGACGGCGTTATCAAACCCGATGGCACGACACATGACGGTGTTAACGGCGGGAGAACACGGCGTTAAGTTGGTGGTGCGTTTATACGAACCAAGCCACCGCGTCTGCATGTAACGGTTTTTCCTCCACGGTGGAAGCGTGAGGCCACGGCTCCTAAGCGATATCCTTGCCGCATCGCAAACCAGCCTTAATATCCTCTTCAGATCTTCCCCTCGTCCGACAAAAATCGCCGGGAGTGATTGAAGAACACGCGCGTACTGCACCGTTGGTCTAGCAATCTGGAAGTGCGACTTGAAATCTAAGTCGACGATGTAACGTACGGTCTGAGATGACGTGGCGGTTGGTGTGTAAACCACGTCGATAAATTCGTGGTTACCGGAAGTGAGTCCTCCACCGGAGGATTTCCATTTGGTTTTGCAGATGGCAGCATTGTGTCCGAGCTCTCTAAGAAGAGACATGAGCTTACGTCGCAAAACGGCACGCTGTTCTTGATCAGATCCCAAAGACGACAGCATTTCCATCGCTCTAGCCACGTGAAGCAACACCATGCGTCCGTAGTTGTCTTCCCTGAGAGAGTTCTTTAAAATTTTCGCAATATCTTCGGACATATCGGGAAGGTCGACATGTTCCGAGTCAGAAGCTGAGTCTGAATCAGAGTCATTGTCACACCAGCGTGCCTCATCGTCATGAACGGTTTGATTAACTTCATCTTCCAAGAATCCTTGGACAAGATCGGAAAGACAAGGAGAATTATCTTCGTAGTCTTCGTCGCCGGTGTGTTCACTGCCGCTGCTGAAGCTGCATCCAACGAGACGAGCCCTGACCTCGTCAGCTAGTGGATCGGTAACACGTTTTGCTCTAGAGAAACCCATTTCTTACTAACCCTATGTATGTGTGGTGTATATAAAAAAAACTCTATCGGAGGAGACGAGTTTTTATAAAAGAAGAGAACTCTCTTTTCTAAAACAAAAAAAATGTGTGAAGTCGTGAAGAGAGAGATGAGTTGGGCTACGAATATTCGAAGAAGGCAACGTTATTTATATTAGTTTTTTGATAGAGAATATTAAAAATAAAATAATCAATTGATAGTTACTACTATAAGTAGACACGTTATGGTGGGATAAAGGAAGAACCGGGAGGATATACCACTTCTTGGTTAGTATAAGCATCACGACTTTTGGCCCGATGAGTTAGGCAAAGGTTGGCATATCCCAATGGGTAACAAGTATCTAGGGTTTATTCTCCTTCTGAGTATACCTTTTTTTCGTTATTATTACTTTTTAACGTTCTTCGGTGAAATTTTGAACCTATTTGGAAACTTTATTATGTGTCGATGACATACATTTTTCCCTGTTAAAATCTATGTATAGTATTAGGCTGCAAGCTCGTGAAGTTTGTACCTATATAGACTATAGTTTGTTTGTATTTCGTTTCGCTAGTGATGAATTTTGATTAGTATTAACTTTTTTGCCAGTTTAGCTTGAGTCTTGAGAAGATGATGACACCTTTGAAGGATAAGCATAGGTTAGACAAATCATAGAAAATGTATCGTTAACTGTTGTATGCTCAATGTCCGTTTAATAATTGGATACGTGCGCTTGGTATTTCAAGTTTGCTGAATTACGCCTTTTGGGTTATTATGTTACTGCAGTTATAGGAGGTTTCTCATCCTCACGTCACACTTTGTTCATTAGGTATGGATACTTTGTAATTAATATTATCATCGACGTTCGAGTTTATTGACAAAAACACCGATTAAAAATCCTAATTAAAAGGAAATAAAACTTTATGTAAGTATATATGTAGAAGCAACAACTTCATGACCCATGCTACGCCTGATTCGATCTGATTGAGAAAAAGGAAAAAAAAAAATCAAATCAAATCTTATCTGATTTGATTTTTTAAAATAGTGCATGTGTTACTTCACCAGTTGACCCGAAAAAAATCTCAAAATTATGAAATATCAGGAAATTATATTAAGTTTAAATTATAAGAGATGAACTTTGAGATATATCGACTTTATATGATTTCCATGTCTACCAGATTACCAAGTAAAAGGTTTGATGTTTAAAAACAGTATTCTGAATTTCTAAGTTCGTTTAGGTTTGTTTAGATATTATTTTCCAGTCCATGAAGAAAACTAAAAGAGGATTGTGATAAAACTATCAGTTTGTCGCTACAAAAACTACAAACAAATAGGATGATATGAAAGAAGAATTATCTAGAACAAAAGAAAATAGAGGAGATGAGGACGCGTGCAACAAGAAAAATGTGAATATGATTATGGTAGGGCATATACAGGTCCTAGGGATAGTTGATTGAGAAAGGAAGCGTATAGACAAGAACCAAGCAAAGAGCCTTTAACATTTGTCTCCCCTATCCTGTTTTCTTCATCTAATCCATTTATTTGGCTCTTCGTGAAAGGGAAAGTTGTAGCAAGTTACTAGCAATGTCTTCGTACTCTTAATTATATTATTTAATAGACGGATAAACTCGTTCAAGCCAAAGCATAATTAATTACCCGAAGAAGAAGGACTGAGAAGGATAAGTCAATTTATTGGTGGATATGAACAACAATTATACTATTGTCCACGGTATTAGGAAACAAACAATTTCCTATTTGAGGTTAGATAAGACTCATTTCGGATTGTGGACATCTATCGATATTTAAAATATCATATTATACACAGTTAATGCTGTTTGAATTTTGGTTTTGTTAGCCTCGGTCAGACGTCTTTCATGACATTGCTGTCTTTTAATACAAGGAATGAAACAAGTTGGAACAACATGGAGCTCAAACGAGTAAAGTGTAGAGAACATCCAAGGTTCGCCACTTGATGTATTTTGAAAAAAAAAAATCCGGGGATGAAGGTTTGAAATCACGAGTCAAAATACTGAATTATAGGATACAATTTTGGAGACTATATTTTATTTTTCGGAGATTGTAGGAGTTCCAGATTTTTGATTTTAGTCCATGATCTTTTAGTATATTTTAAGTTAACTTTAAGACTTCCAATATAAAAACTTGTGTCCTAACTAGAGGTTTAAAACATGGACACAAGAAAATCATTCACTATATTATTAACAGGCCACACCAACTGATTTTGTATACATATGCACTTCAAGTAGACTATAAACAATAGAAGACTATAAACAAAATAACTTTTATTTTATTCTTTTACTATTTTTTGATTAAAAACAACTTTTATTTAATATATTTATTTGAACAAAAGTTGGAATTTGGGAGGTGTGAAGAGTTCTCTAAATAAGGTAAGGAACAAGTGACAACATTATTTTTTTTATAAGAAAAAGGATGTGACAAAGGTCTGTTTATGCTCATTGTCCCATGCATGTTACGATATATTATTTTTAAACCTACATAAATCCATTTTTAATATTGAAAATGTGAAATCTTATTTAAATGCGAAGAGTCAAGGGATTGTTAATTCTTAATAAGCAGTTTGTCCTATTTCTAATATGGATTGTATGTTCTTCTGGTTTAGCATAATAATGCACACAAAACTCTTTAACATGTCTATAATAACCTATAAGAAAACATATTCCTAAATCATAATGTTTACAATTCTCTGATCAATATGGTGTTGTTTATAATGTCATATAAAAAGCATAATCGCAAAAAAAAAAATCTTATTTACATATTGAGAGATATATTACCAAAAAAAAGCAACTTACTGAATAGTATAACTTGTTAGATGGTGTCGATGGTTTTTGTGGTTTGGAGTGGCATCAATGTCGGATAAAGAAATTCTCTCTGAAAATGCTACAGAATAGTTTATTAGTGGCCACACAATATAAGTAGGTAATCAAACACAAAGGATGAGTTGGTATCCAACATTTGAACAAAATTTGTTCATAATTTAGTCTTGTGTGAAGATCTTCGCTATTCTGTTTCATTCATGTAAATACTTATCATTAGGTCACAGTGAAAACACAAGAACACTATAATGATTACAATTATTAAACTAGTTTTTTTCATTTATTATACTATATGTGTATGTTATCGAGATAAATGGTTGAATTTATCTTATTATAATTAATGATCCAATTTTAAAACAAATGAATCGAATGTCATTACAATAGACAAATCTATAAACCACACCACAATCAATAATTTTACATGCAATATACATAGAATGAACAATTTTATTTATAAATCTTGAAGATGGTTATGGTAACCAGATCCTATTACAATCCCTCAAAGTCTTACAACTTCGATGTGTGAAATATTCGAGCGATGACGTTCTCTCTAGTCTTTTATCAAGTTTACCGAGTCTCCAAGATTTGTTACATGTTGGACAATAAACTGCATCTATAATCTTAGAAGACATGTAATGCAACATGAGAATTAAAACCTACATTTGTTAAAGAAATATCAAACATGTGACTAACCACGCTAAACAAAGGTGTTTGTACAACTATGATATACACTTGTTCTTGTATTTTCTCTAAAAATATATTTCAGATTCCCAATTAATGCAAAATATTTTGATGTATTTTTTAAAGAGTTTGTTTTAATTTCACATGCAAAATATTTTGATGTATTTTTGATGATAATTTATCAACAAGACAAAATTCTTACAAAGACCGACCCTTTCAATTATCTACTGTAGAAGAAGCCCATTTAAATTCAATAATGGGTTTAGAAGTCGAAGACCAGTCTGTTTACAAGACCAGTATGCAATATATTTCCATTAATGCGCCCCATTTGCTAAACAATCAAAGTGGAACTATATATATGTTAGCATTTTCTTTTCATCATGCCTGACGTATATATTTTATATTTTTCATCTTTAATGTATTTTTTCATGACGTTAAATAACTCGATTTTCCTCAGTTCAACTATTTTAAATTGAACTATAGAGAACGACTTAAAGGGTAAATCATCTCATCAGCTACTTGAAATGAATGTTTTATCAAAGATCTGTGTTATGTTTAACATTAAGGTGGTGAATGGTGATTGCTGTTTTGTTGGGTACAAAGATTTTCGAATTCACCACCTTAGTTTATAAGACCATAAAATACAAAATTTGCTTTTAATATTCATATCCAAATCGTGTGCAAGTTGAATTGAGGTGATCCTTTTATAAACGTACACTAGTATTTATAATGCTTTAAAACAAATAATCAAATTGTTATAAGTAGGATTGTAATTAAGAAATTAGATGTGTTAAGCTGACTTTATGAAACACGAAGAGGTCTAACTCCATATCTGTTTGAAATTATCGTTAATAAGTTAGATTAGGGGCCAGTGTGGACGGGAAGACTACTATAAATATTATAACTAATGGGTTTATATATTAAAATAACAACCACCTAACTATCTTGATAATGAAATGTGTACGATTCGGAAACAATTATTCCTGTTGGAGAAGAAAGAGTCTTGTTTCTTGAAATTCCTAGGTTTTTCATTAACTAGTAATCCTGTTAAACTATTGTTCTATACAGACTTTTTCCATGTCCATTTGAATCTATATGAGTCTTGAAAGTTTCTCAATTGTCTTTTTATTTTATATCAGGAAGTGGGGTCAGTCATAGAGCTATAGTTCACAAGAAAGAGATAGTATTTCTGATATATATTTCCTAGAAACTTCAAGATTATTTGTAGAAAATTCGTTTTTGTTGGTCAACACGTTAGAATTTTTAGAAATATATTGCATTTGAAGTTTCTATTTTCTGCAAGTATATGTTTTCGAACCTGAACTGAGATTTATGTAAAAATGAATATTTATTTTAAATAAAGCCAATGCCATAACCGACTTAAGAAAGCACAAAGAAAATAACAGTTATTTTTTTAAATTAAAAAAAATGGACAGTAGTATTAAAAGATAGGTCAAATATGCCTCTTACGTTTATACATACGCCAACTTCTCCCGCTAATATTTTAAAACAATCTTCTCCCTATTTTTCTCTCATTTACAGACTCTTTCATGGATAGTTGTCTCTCTAACCAAGCCACGCTCCCTTCTCTTGGGTTTATTGTTCCGGCCATGAGCAAGGTCCAGTATAGATCGATGGTCACGGTAGCCACGGCGGGTAAGAGCAGGTACGAGCCTGGAAACAGCTTTAACGCGCCTCTTAAGCCTCGAACTTTGCAGGGGAGGTTTCTGAGAGGTCTGTTGCTAAACAAGAGGCACCTCTTCCACTACGCCGCTGCTGATGAGCTCAGGTTACTGGCAGATAACCGTGAAGCTGCTTTAGCTCGTATGTCTCTTAGCTTTGGTTCCGATGAAGCTTCTCTCCACAGGTCCGTTTACCTTTTACTTATACTAGTCTACTAACATTTCATAAACCCGTTATGCGTGTGCATCCGTAGAATTGATTACATACACACTGTACATATCATTAGATACTTACATAGACTAACAGTTATATTAGGCAAAGTTAAAAATATGATCTATTCATTATAATTATTATATAAAACTCTGGAAAATTACTATAACTTTATATCATTTAACATGTTGATAAATATATATGAATAGTTTATAAAATATGTTTAATGTTATAAGAACTAGATATAGCATTTTTTTAAAAATTATATGATTAATTAACTAAGTTATAAACATTAAAAAGTGATTATTAAAAAATTAACTACTCAAATTACAATTTTTTTGATAAATCATTTTGAATCAATTTAATTTAAACAGAAAATTTGTAATTTATAAAATAATCAAAACTAATAAAATAAATTAAATTTATTACAAAGCTACAAAAATAAACAACTAGAATAAAAAAATTGAAAGAAAATCATCTAAGGAACAAATTTATTTAAAAAAATTATAACCAATAAGAAGTCAATATAACTTTTTTTGTGTGCACATAATAAGGGAAACTCACAAACATATGATGTTTTTGTTCTTTCTCATGTTCTGCCTTGTATAGTAAGTTTTATTAGGGCTGATAACGCTGCTTGTCCTAGTTAAGCTCCTCTGAATGTTTTTAAAAATTTCTTAATAGTCTTGTGAAATTCTTTTTGGGCTGTTTTTTTTTTTTTTAATTCAGCTTTGATTTACTTAGACAGTTCAAACACTTTGCTGTTTCTGAAACTCTTTGTTAAGCTTAACTTGCAACTCAAGCCATCTTATACTTTTGTTTGATAATGGTTGTGCTTTCTGCCTGCTAACCCTAATTCCTTGATTTTCTGTGATTGGCAGAAGAATAGCTCAGCTCAAGGAACGTTACTGCAAACTTGCAGTCCAAGAAATAATGTACATGTTAATAGTCTATAAATACTCAGAGATAAGAGTCTCTCTCTCTCCAAATCTCTCTAGATGCATCCACAATGGAAGACTCGAAATATGGGCTAAGAAAGATCGGGAGCTGGAGTCAATCCACAGCTGTGATGATACCCTTGAGCTCATCAAAGAACACGTAAACGCAGTCATCGGATTACGTGTCAACTCATGTCTACATGAGAAAACACAGATACAGAAACTTCATTTCAAGAAGGTATACGTTGGCTCGATCTTGTGTGGTTACTTCTTGAAATCTGCTTCCCTCAGACACCAACTCGAGTGTTCCTTACCCGATCTCCATGGAAGTGTCTTTGGATCTTCTTTGACAATTGGCACTGCACAGGTGGAACATCTGAGACATTACATCACAGGGTTTGACCCCGAGACAATGCAGAGATGTACAAAGCCTAGGACAGAGGAAGCAAGGAGTTTGATAAAGAAGCAATGTTTGGCTCTTTTTGGCACGGAGGAAAGTGATGAGACCATTGTGACATCGTATTCGAGTCTGAAGCGGTTGGTTTTGGAAGCTGTGGCGTTTGGGACGTTTTTGTGGGACACTGAGTTGTATGTAGATGGTGCATATAGGCTCAATGAAAATGCAGAAGAACAAGAAAATAGAAGTTTATGAAAACCAGCTTGGTTTAAAGAAAATCGTCAGGATTCTTTGGTTGTGTTATATATAGGGAAGAAATTTCTGCCGAATCTCTCAGGCAGTTCTTTAGTGTATACTGAATAGCCGAGTAAGAATGTGTTAGTTAAGGAAACAAGGCCTGTAACTAGTTATTCATGAAAGGAATATGCTCAATAAAATAAAAAAAATACTCATTGGTGGTAAAAACGAGGTGATCAAAGTATTTGAATAGAAACTAAAAATTGTTTAATGGAACAGTGAATTCTACTCATTCCATTCATTCATGTATATTTAGGATCTGGAAGATAAATTTATAAATGATTTTTTTTAAAAAAATATTTCCTTAAAAATTGGAATATGAGGAATAGTTTTAAAATGTTTTCATTGAAGTGCTAAATATTTTATGAAACCCTTGGAATGATGCATTCAAATAAATTTATCCAACAATACAGTATTTTAGTTGCAGTAAGGACTAAAGAAAGTGGAGTATAATTTTATCGTTTTAGTTGTTAATATTTTTTGCTTAAACTGTTAATATCTTTTTATATAATATTCAATTATGAAAATATAAGAATGATTAGTGGTACATAGCGTTCCACAATGATCCTAAGGATCTCAAGTTCAAATCCGTTACTCACAAATTATCCTAACGTGTGGTCAGACGACAGAAATATCTAATTCTCTTTGCGAACAACCAATCATCAGAATCACATAAATTAATCGATTGGATTATTACTGTCGGATATCTTGGATCAATAAAACAAATATAACATTGAATAATAAAAATAATTCCTAAAAATAATTAAGTATTTCAAATATTTTTTTGACAATCAATAACATATTGTACCAAAATTATATATATATATATTCATATATTAAACCAATTCACACTATTTTTCATAAAACATATATTTCAGAATCCTTTGAACTAAGATATAAATAAAATATTTATTAGAATTAATCATGAAATTATTTCACCTTATTAATTTAATTATATATTTTTGTAAAGAGTAATTAGATTAAAATTAATTTGCTATATTTATCAGATAATTAATGTAATAGAAGTTATACAAAATGGAAGAAAGGCTTTGTATTGGGCTTTTGTCTTTGCAGCCCAAAAACTAAGACTTATTTAAACCCCCTAAATTCTCACTATCTGGTCTTCTTGTTCAATTCCATTTCTCCCTCGCCGGAATATTCCCTCTCTACTTCACCTCCTCATCATCCGTCACCGTCACATTTTCACCGGTAAGCACATCCACTTTCTCTTCTCCTCTCCATTAGAACCATTCGATCATCCTCCCGCCGCGAATCGCAACTTAATCAGGGTTTACGGAATCTAACGCCTCTAAATTTTTACGATTAGGGTTAAGTAAAAATGCCTGACGTACAATCAATGGTTCTGGAGTTTGTTAACAAGCTTAGGAAACGGTAAAAATCCTTATTAAAAGTCTTGTAAATTTCGTAAAACACATTTTGTTAATTTTTTTTTAAGAGAGTTTCTGATTTTTGAAATGAACAGTAAGATTGAGGGATCACAGGCTACAGCTAGATGCACTGTAGAGCTTCTTAAGTCAGTGGTTTCTCATCATCGTTTGCCTCGTGCAAACCAAGCTTCAGCTCTTATTGATGCTGTGAGAGGCGTTGGTGCGCAGTTGGTAGCTGCAAATCCTGTTGGTATGTTCTTCTTTTTACTTATTGCAACCTATGAAGTTTTCTACTCCGTGTGTTTCATTATAAGGGCAAGATTATTGGGGAGTTTCTTGCAATTGTTTCTTAGTAAATATATTTACTAAGAAACAATTGCAAGAAACTCCCAATAATCTTGCCCTAAATGTCATTTTAGAGTTGTGCATACGGATTAAGTTTCCTACTCCGTGTGTTTCATTATAAATGTCATTTTAGAGTTGTGCAGACGGATTAAGGAAACAATTAATTTTACATATTTTCTATATAAAAACAGAATTATCTATACAGCTAACCACATTTTAACCAATAGAAAAACAAATTACATAGTAAAGTTAATAAATTTTGCAAACGAAAAAATCTCTCAAATGATACACTTAACATGAAACAGAGGGAGTATTTATTAATAAAGGAATGATTTTTTTGTATTGGATGTGATTGTGTAGAGCTTGCGGTGGGGAATGTAGTGAGAAGGGTTTTGCATATAATAAGGGAGGAGGATCTGTCTCTTGCTACAGCAGCTGTGTCTGAGTTGGATTTTAATGGGGAAGGGATGTCTGCGGCAGTTGTTGCAGCTGCTGCTAGGAGTACGTTACGTCCTCCTTCTTTGCAGACGCTTCTCGAGGGTACTACTGAATCTGCGACTGTCCCTTACACTTTTTCTTCCGGTGTGGATTCCGAAAGCAAAAGTAAATGTACCTTATCCTTTCCTTGATAGTTATGCTGCCTGATATAGTTTTGTCATTGATAAGCAATGGAGACAAGTGTTTTGGTAGGAGGAATAGAATAAAGTTGATTTATGACAACTCGATGATGCTCATTGTTTTCTTGTCTGAGATGTGGACTTTAATTCGACAGTTAGATGTAGCATATTTAGTTATCGAGGAATTTGGATTCATTTTGGGGTTTTTTTTATGCTTGGGAAAGTTCAGGGAACTGTAGACAGAACCCTAGAGTACTGGTTCTCTAGGTTCAGTTGCTAGTTTTCTCTGTGAATTTGTGTTGCTGAGTTACAGAGATAAATAAAGGGAATCAGCTTCTATTCATAACAGTCTGGTTTAAGGAGTTTCACCTTTGGCTTTAATTGAAATTATCTTGGACAAATTTTAGGCCAAATTTTTGTTTGGCAGCTAAAATTATTTACATTTCTCATCGATATTAATGGTGTGATGTACTTTTGTTTAGCTGCCGACAAAAGTTCAATAACTCAGAAGCTGAAGGATGATGTTAGAGGAGGAATCGATCAACTTATCAAGGATATTACTGATTGTCATGAGCAGATTGCTGAGCAAGCTATAGAGCACATACATCAAAAGTACGTTTTCGTCTCTATAACATTAATTTTCTGTGACATGCAATAGATGTGGGATCAAAATGCTCGTTTGTTAATGTCTTTCCTTTATGATAACTTTTATTTACATCAGTGAGGTGATTCTAACCCTGGGTAACTCAAGAACAGTACTCGAGTTTCTATGTGCTGCAAAGGAGAAGAAAAGATCATTTCGTGTATTTGTCGCCGAAGGTGCTCCAAGGTTTTGGGACTCCTTATTCCTATCTCTCATTATTACCATCGTTCTTCGTGTCCCTTTTACGCAGTTCTACTCCATTTGTATAATGTTAGGTATCAGGGACATGTATTAGCAAAAGAACTGGTAGCTAGAGGTCTGCAGACCACTGTGATCACTGACTCTGCAGTGTTTGCTATGATATCTCGAGTGAATATGGTACATGTTCAATCCTACCTAAATCTTGTTTTCTTGCCCTTGTCTTCTAAAAATTAGATCTCAAATGGTGTTGTGATAATGCACAGGTTATAATTGGAGCTCATGCAGTGATGGCAAATGGTGGGGTTATAGGACCTGTTGGTGTCAACATGGCTGCTCTGGCAGCAAAAAAGCACGCAGTCCCATTTGTTGTTCTAGCCGGTAGTCACAAGGTTTGGTTGTCAAGCAATTTTTTTTGTTCATTGCTCTCATAAACCTTTAAACTTGACTTGGGAGCTTTTATATATAATAATAAACAGTTATGTCCGCTCTATCCTCACAATCCGGAGGTATTACTAAACGAGCTGAGATCTCCTTGTGAACTGTTGGATTTTGGTGAGTTCTCTGACTGCCTTGATTCCGGGTCCCCCCTTGTTCAAGTTGTCAACCCAACCTTCGATTACGTCCCACCAAGCCTCGTCAGTCTCGTTATAACCGACACGTAAGTCTCTTTTGGGTTTCCTCTAGTTGTTAGTTATATTCTTAGATTGTTGCATTCTCAAATGTCGTTGGCATTGTTTTGGTTAAACAGGGGAGGACACAACCCGTCTTACATGTACCGTCTTATTGCTGACTACTACTCTGCTGATGATTTGGTGATGTAGCTAGCAGCAATAAAGCGACTAGTTTGACCACACAACAACACTCACTTGGTTAGGTCATTCACAAGTGGAGGATATTTATATGTACATTGCACAAAAAGAGTTGCTTAAAGAGAAACATCTTTCGCGTGAGATTGGTCTGGCCCAAGTGTGTATTTTTGCCGTCTTTTTCAAACTCTCGATGGTGTTTATTATATTACTTGAAAAACTACACTACTTTCTTTGTATTTTATATCTTTTTTTGCCACCGAGGGTGAACAATGTTATTTATGAAAGTCTTGAGTAAAATTAATCAGTTTACTGACCGAAAAGGGTAAAAAAGATCAAGATTCAGGATTGTAATCGCTGCCTTGGTTTAATCCGGTCCAATATCAATTTTCTCATAACCGGAGAATCAAAATGCAAACCGAGAACACCTGAAATAAAACCCTAAACCCATTAGCTAAAGCTAAAGTAACCATCTTCTTACTTACATACAGCTTCTCCTTCTTCTCCAATCTCTATGCATGCTGATACATATCAGAAGCCTCCTCCCTCGAAAGATCTCATCTTTAACTCGTCATGCCTCTCACACCTACTTCTCCGTATCTGCCCAACCCTCTCACCTCCCCCCTGACGAGGAGGCACGTGACGTGGCATCATTACTAAAAACCCCAAATTGGGAAAAAAACAACACTCTCAAATCCCTAACCTCCCACATGAACCCACACATCGCTTCACAAGTAATCTCCCTTCACAGCAACGAACCCCACACGTGCCTCCGTTTCTTCACTTATGTCTCCAAACACTCCTCCTACTGTTTCTCCCCACCTCAAAAACTCCACCTCCTGAAACTAATCGTCTCTTCCGGTCTATACCAAATCGCGCATAGTGTCACCCTCTCCTTGATCAGAGAGTTTAATAGGAGCGGGAAAGTGATGTTAATACTAATGTCTTGTTTTAACGAGATGAGAGATGAGACTGGGTTCAGATTGAACTACCCTTGTTACAGCTCGCTTTTAATGTCTTTAGCTAAGCTTGATTTAGGGGTTTTAACTTACTTAACTTACAGAAGAATGGAAGCTGATGGGTTTGTTGCTGGGGAGATTGATTACAGAACAATTGTTAACGCTCTGTGTAAGAATGGCTTCACAGAAGCTGCTGAGATGTTTATGTGTAAGATTGTTAAAATTGGGTTTGTTTTGGATTCTCATATATGTACTTCTTTGGTTCTTGGGTTTTGCCGTGGGTTGAGAATTGGAGAGGCTTTTAGAGTGTTTGATGTTATGTCTAGAGAGGAAGGTTCTGCACCAAACTCTGTTACTTACTCTGTTTTGATTCATGGGTTGTGTGAGGTAGGGAGGATTGATGAAGCTTTTGGGTTTAAAGATCAGATGAGTGAGAAAGGTTGTGAGCCGAGTACACGTACTTATACTGTGCTTATTAAGGCCTTGTGTGATAAGGGTTTGGTTGAGAAAGGTTTTGGATTGTTTGATGAGATGAGGGCTAAAGGGTGTAAGGGGAATGTACACACGTATACGGTTTTGATTAATGGGTTGTGTAGAGATGGGAAGGTTGATGAGGCTAATGGGATTTATCGGAAGATGGTTGGGGATGGGGTTTATCCTAGTGTGGTGACTTATAATGCGTTGATTAATGGTTATTGTAAAGAGGGGAGGATTGTTCAGGGTTTTGAGATTCTTGCTGTGATGGAGAAGAGGGGTTGTGGAGCTAATGTGAGAACTTTTAACGAGCTTATGGGAGGGTTGTGTAGAGTTGGGAAACCGTTCAAGGCTGTGCATTTGTTGAAGAGGATGATTGATAATGGTTTGTCACCTGATGTTGTGAGCTACAATGTTTTGATCGATGGGTTTTGTAGAGAAGGGTTTATGAATGTGGCTTACAAGCTCCTTGGTTCAATGAGTTCTTTTGACATTGAGCCTGATTGTGTCACATTCACGGCTATAATTGATGCTTTATGCAAACAAGGGAAGGCTGATGTAGCGAGTGCGTTCTTGGTTTTGATGGTGAGAAAAGGAATAAACCTTGATGAAGTTACATGTACAGCTCTTATTGATGGGTTCTGTAAACTCGGCAAAACTAAGGATGCATTGTTTATCTTGGAGACATTGGGGAAGATGAGACTGTTGACAACTCCTCACTCACTGAATGTGCTTCTCGATGTGCTAAGTAAAGGCTGTAATGTCAAAGAGGAATTAGCGATGCTTGGGAAAATTAATAAGCTTGGTTTAGTTCCTTCTGTTGTGACGTACACAACATTGGTTGACGGGTTGATTCGTTCAGGTGATGTTAGCGGTTCCTTGAGGATGCTAGAAGCGATGAAGTCAAGTGGTTGTTTGCCGAATGTTTATCCGTACACAATCATCATCAATGGTCTTTGTCAATTTGGTAGACTCGAAGAGGCAGAGAAGCTTCTTGCTACAATGCAAGATTCAGGAGTTTCACCGAATCATGTTACTTATACTGTTATGGTGAAAGGATATGTCAATAATGGAAAACTAGACCGCGCTCTCGAAACCGTAAGTGTTATGGTTGAAAGAGGGTGTGAACTAAACGAGCGTGTCTACTCTTCTTTGCTACAAGGACTTGTTGCTTTACAAGGAAGCGATGATGCGTGTCTCAACAAGCTAATATCTATGGTTGAACAGCTAAGTGGGTCAACACGTGGATTATATGACTTCGTGGTCACACGTCTATGCAAAGAAGGAAGAATAGATGAGTCAAATAAACTTATCCAATCTATGCTTAAAAGAGGTGTTTATATTGAGAAGGCAATAGACACCATCATAGAATCTTACTGTGGACGGAAGGAACACAACAAGTGTCTGGAGCTGATCACACTAGTTCTTGAAACCGGGTTCGTCCCGAGTTTCAAATCCTTCTGTTTAGTGATTCAAGGTTTGAAGAAGGAAGGAGAGACTGAGCAGGCACGTGAGCTCGTGATGGAGCTTCTGAGCTCAAATAATGTTTTAGAAAAAGCTAAAATGTTGGATTATGTGAAGTGTCTGATGGAAGGAGATGAAACTGGTGATTGCAGTGAAGTCATAGATTTAGTTGATCAATTGCACTGCAAAGAAAGACCTATGTTCTAAGTTACACTTTTAGAATTTTTGTATAGCCATTTTTGGAAATTCTATTGAAATTTTGATTCCCACTGTTAGAGAACTGTTTCATTCTACTTTCGGGTCAATGATAATTAGCAGATGTTGGGCTAAGCCCAAATATCACTAAAGCCCATTGTGCTTTTTTTCTTCATTATAAATAAGTTTTTGCCAGCTTCAGACCAAAGTTTCTGCTTTCTTGGTGATTTTAGAGAGAGAGAGTCTTCTTCTTGTCCAGGATATATACAAATAATACCCGTGATTTTTAAAAAGAGAGGGCACTACAGATATAGATACAGAAAGAGAAGGTATATATATATATATATATATAGATACCCATATGCCAACACATGGAAGCTGATTTATAGAGAGAGGAGAGAGAGGAGAGATATTTTTCACTTTCTTCATTATATTTTCTCTCTTCTCTCTCTCTCCTCTGAGATCTTCCAATCTCTCTCTATCTCTCAGCTGTCTTGTATCTGATTATCAAATTAAGAAAAAAAAATATTTATAACTGTTTCAATAAGAACTACGCTGATTTTTCTATTTTCCGACAAGCTGAAAAAAACCTTTTATTTCTAAAGTGAAGTTTCGTGTTTTTTATCTTGTCTGAAATTTTGATCCGCCAGCTAATTTAACCTCTTTTTTGCCCAAAGGTTTCGCCTTTCTTACTGTTACCTACGCCAATTGCACTTAGCAATCTTCAAGGTTGCTGATTTTTGGTCCGATTGGTTTTATTTGCTTAGGGTTTGATTTGATCGGAACCCTAATTTTCGGCTTTTTAATACTAATTAGGATCGTCCCTCGAAGGATTAAAGAGTCTTTGGGATCGAATTATAGCCAGATGAAGTGTTTCTATTTGACTTGAGAAATTGGGTTTCTTCACATTCAATAAAGAGGCTGCTGATAAAAGGTGCTTTTGAGCTGCTCATATACTTAATCTGAGCTTTAATATGGAAATGATTATAGATTTCTACTCGTGGATTTGGCAGGTTAGGGACGAATCTTGTGGTTCCACGGTGTCACTTGCTAATTTGATACTGCATTTGGGATCTCTATTAAGTTAGGATTGAAGTGGGTATATAGAAAGTTTGGAGCTTCTATTTTGATATGGTGGACTGGATCATAGTCTCTGATCTGGTCAGATGTTACTGGGATAAAGGATCGAGAAAGTAACAAGAGTGGTTTTAAGTAATACCACTTTTAAGGAACTTGAGGGGAGAAAGTGTCATGTCTCGTTGCTTTCCATTTCCACCTCCAGGATATGAGAAGAAGATTAGGACCGATGAAGCAGACTCTTTGATAAAGGTTTTTACCATATGTTAACTCATAGGATTTACTCTCCTTTGAATTAATCATCTTTCTGGTGTTTCAAAGCTCTTATGGGTTATTTTGTTGGAGAGTGACTAGTGTACTTAGGTAACACATGTCTTGGCCCCTAGGCTCTTAGAAACTGATCAAGAATACTTAGCATACTACCAGGAGACTGGACTCTTATGAATACTTTGAGCTTATGGAGAACATAGTGAATGAATGAGTTCGTGGGGTCATGTGTTCTTGTTCTATACAGTTTCAGTATTTCTTTAGCGAATCATGAATGCTAATAGACTTAAGCTACCTCATATGAGAGAATCATAAACTCCAAATGAAAAACGTCCACAACCATTATTTCCAATCTTTCCTATAAAAGTAGGAGCTTCTGGTCTGCCTTAGTTGTCCTTCTACTTCTTATTCTAATGATCGTTTTAGTTATAGCAATCTTTTTTTTCAGGATCCTTGACTAACTTAGAATGCTATAGTGTCCATGTTAAAGTGAATGTGTGTTCCTGTAGCTGGTGGTTTTTGGATGTTAGATAATATGAATCCTATTGAGAGAGAGTATTAATTCCTAGGAATAGTTGATTGATTGTGTAGTATTTTGAGAAACTGCTGGAATTGTAATAAAGGTGTAGTAAGGAGCTTAAGAACTAGTGTAAAGCTATCAGACTAGTGTATGCCTTTCTTATAAGCATCACGTATATATGTTTGATCTTTTTCTCCTGGGATTGAACTGCAGGAAAAGCAAAAGAAGCACAAAAAGGAGAAGAGGGATAAAGAAAAGAAAGAAGGAAAAGACGGTAAGGATAAAGAAACAAGCAAAGACAAACACAAGGAACGGAAGGAGAAACATAAAGAGAGGAAAGACAAAGATAAAGAAAAGAGCAGAACTTCGGATGATAGAAAAGCTGCTGGTGTTCTGCCGAACAGGCATGACGGAGAGAAGCTTGTAACAAATACCCTGCAGAATAATGGTAATGGAGAGTCTAAGTTTATACAAGACCTTGCAAGAAGGATCAGAGATGAAGAAGAAGCTACAGAAAGTCAAAGTGTGGGAAAGATTAGGAATGGTGATGAAAGAAGAATCAATAACATCCATAAAAACTTTGCGATGTCAAAAAGGCCTGAAAATGGGGTTTGTCAAGTATCATCTTGCACTGGTCAGAAAGGAACCGAGGAGGTCATGTTTAAACCATTGGAGAAGAAAGATCAGGCAAACAAAATAGATAATCACCGTAAGGAAAGTGTGATTATGGCTGATATGCCACTGGATAGTGAAGGGATGAAGAAAAGTGAACCCAAATACATAACAAATAGTAGTAAAGAGAAGAAAGAGGAGGAAACAAAGTTCATAAACAAAACTGGTCAGGGCAAACCAAAAGATGTAGAGGGAGGGCCCAAATTAAAAGAGAGAGATGTAGATATTAGGAACTTTAGAGTGCAAGACCGTTCAAGGGAGAGCGGCAAAAATCTTACTTCAGAGGGAATTCTTGGCAAACGGAAAGATCTTGAGACAAATGGATTCTTGCTTGGTGAGTTCTTATACTAACTCTTTTTATTTATGGAAAAGTAATACATTTATAGATGGTGGGTGTTTACTGTATGTTTTGTTGAGTCATGAATCAAGTCTTGACAACCCATTTGATTTATCTGTATATAAGTATATAAGTTATTGGAAGATCATTTTCTGAATTTTTTCCTTGCAATTTGTGAATATGTTTATTTCCCGTGCCACTATTGTCTCTCTTAGCCGTTTTTTAAATTGCTGCGCAGTGAATGGATCTAGGCCAAACAAGATACAAAAGTCAGTTGGTTCTCCAATATCATCCGTGGAAAATGGAAGAAAGTTGGGAGCATGCCAAACTCCTCTAAAACCGGTTTCTGAGTTGCAGGGAACAGTGTGTAATCCAGAGGCCAAGGAGCATAGAGTTAATGGTTTTATCAAGTCTCAAGAATCCAAAAGTCATTCACCTGTTTCTTCTGTGAGAGTGAAGGAAAACGGTGAAGCATCAGCAAAAAAGCGGCCTCACTCGGATTTAAAGTATTTGGATCAGATACTAAATGTACCAAAAAAGGAGGAATTGCATGTGGTTGATGAAACTGAAGAACAAGAGTGGCTTTTTGGTCAGTCTGGTGTGAAACTATTAAAGAAGCCAAAAACAGATTCTACTGCTTCAGTGGATGAGTCTCTGCAAGTCTGGAACCAGGCTCTTAGTATAGATTCTGCTGACATTGTAGCTCTTCCATATGTTGTTCCATTCTAGTTTGACAAAACTCTGATGCTCATTCACTTTAAACTGGGGAGAAAGATCCTCCTTTACATCGCATTGGACTGGCTTCTGCTCAGTACAGTTGGAAGGGGAGATGCTGAGGTATGACTGGTTTGGCTTCATGGGGAGATAGAGAGTTTCGTGCTAAAACAAGTATTGGAAATGAGATTTGAGAGTTTTGATTCAGTTTTGGTTCTGCTGTGTCTATCATCAGTTGATGGGATTAGCATTAAAGTTGTATATTAGAGAGGATATAGCAAAATAGAGGAGAGATCTTCCACTAATACATTACTTTTGTAGACTTTGTTTCCCATTTCTGGGAGTCAAAATTATCATTTTTGGAATCCAAACAATTCTTGATCTTCATTTTGTTTACAAATTGAAAAGAAAGATACTATAACACTAACATAGATAGATGTTCTTTCTATAAGGAAACTAAGAAAAAACACCATGAATTG
The DNA here is from genome assembly GCA_932364175.1 of Eruca vesicaria subsp. sativa. Classification (NCBI taxonomy): domain Eukaryota; kingdom Viridiplantae; phylum Streptophyta; class Magnoliopsida; order Brassicales; family Brassicaceae; genus Eruca; species Eruca vesicaria. Next base: position 76,150 of record CAKOAT010217376.1, on the reverse strand, counting down.
ATATGCTTCCAAAGTGTGGAGACTTGTGTGTGATATAAAATATCAAGAAGAAAATAACAATCAAACAAAACAAGAGAACACTCTCAAATATGGGAGCTTGAATCTGCCTTACAAGGCACTTGTTGTATGGACCTTGTCTAGAAACGCTGCTCTTGCTGGACTGTCATTACAAAACTGACCCAAAACTGCAATAGTAGCAGTGCTGCTTCCAAACTTCTCAATCCCTCTAGAGATCATACAAGTATGCCCTGCTTCTGCTACTACAATCACATCACCACCAACAAGAGGTGATAGCTTCTCAGCTATCTGTCTAGTCATCCTCTCTTGCACTTGAAGCTTGAACCCGTAAAAGTGTACAATAGATTTCACGAGCGAGCTTGCAATAGCATTGCTGTTAGATCCTTCAGTGCAATAGTAGCCAACATGAACAACTCCATAGAAAGGAAGCAAATGATGCTCACACATTGACCAAAACTGCAAGTTTAGTTCACAGTGCAGCTTCTTCTCTCGAATCTCGCCATTGGCTTTAACAGAGCTAAAGCCGTTTAGCTTCATCTCGAGGTTAACGTTTTGGAAGTTCATCATCCACTTGAGGAACCGAGAGGGTGTAGCAATGAGTTCTTTTCTTGATGGATCTTCTCCTAATGATTTCAGAATGGTAACAACCGCAGAAACCATTTCTTGATCCTCTTCAAGCAAGAGTTTAGACTTAACGCTCGGACACCACTCTTTCACAGAGCCGTTAGCTTGTGTCTTCACGCCTCTAAACTTCAAGAAACTCAGAAACTCACCCCAAAGACTCGACCTTTCATCCTCAAAAACTCCTGACCCAGAGGAAACCATTAGCTTCACAAACCCATCATGGCTTGACGAGTCAAAGTCCAAGCTTGGGAAGTGAATGTGAGAGCATTGCAGAACAACAGCGACACCAGACGGTTTCACCCAATGCTGAAGAGCAGAGCATATCTCATCAGCCAAACGCTGAGGCTCTTGGAGCCTCTTAGCGAAAACATCAGCGACTCTAGAGAACTTACTCAATCCTAAGACACGTTGCTCAGATGGAACATAACCAATGTGACACCTGACATGAAAAGGAAGCAAGCAAGACTCACAGTAAGAGTAATGATCTAAATCTCTAACAACAACAAGTCCTCCCACTCCTCCTGCTTGTCCAACTCCTTCATCTAGCCCTGCTTCTGGAAACAGAGCACTCTGTACATACTCCTTCACCTTTAACTTATAACCTAAGCAAAAAAAAAAAACAAAAGAAGATTACAAAACAAAACATAGCAGAAACTCAAACCAAACATCAGTTAAAGTAACCAACAACGGTTTCATTATAAAAATGAACATAAACTATAACAGAAACTCAAACCAAACATCAGTTGAAGTAACAAACAACGGTTTCATTATAGAAATGAACATAAACTATAACAGAAACTCAAACCAAACATCAGTTAAAGTAACAAACAACGGTTTCATTATCATAACCTAACAGAAACTAACCTCTGGTGCCTTCACGAAGGGCCTTGGCGACACGAAAAGGAGTCTTTTTGATGCCTTCTCTGTTGACATCTTCGTGAAGACATTGGAGGAGAAGCTTGACAGCGTCTTGGATAGCTAAAGTCTCTGGTTGGTGCTCGAAGGGAAGCTCAAAGGAACCGTTTTTCAATCCGATCTCAAGGTCTAGATTCAAAGGCGCCCCTTCATCCAATGACCCCATTGAAATCACCACCGGATCCAAAAGGAAACAGAGATTACACAAATCAGATATTGGGAGCTAATTGAATCTGAAATTTGAGATTTTTACAGATGCCCACTAAGATTCACACCACATCTCGCAAAAAAATTAAAACTTTGTTTTTGGGTAATGAATTTTCCGGGAAAACTAATCGTTTTCTCGGGAAATTTTTTCAGAAACGAAGGGTTGCCGTTGATCCAGTAATATGTGGATTCGAAAACATGATTTCGCGTATTGTTATTATTATTATTATTATATTATAATAATGTTGTTGCCACTAACTTCTGGTGTATTGGAAAGCGTAATTGTAAGATGCAGCTTGCTTGCGAGTGGTTTTTTTTTACTGATCATTCAAAGACATGGTAAGGCGGCGAAGACTTTTCTCTGTCTCCCTCTATCTCACCTAACCCTGTTTTGGCCTAATTTTATTTTTTTTAATATTGTTTACTTAGTGTGGATTAATATTTTCTTAAAGAAGTTTTCTTCACTATTTAAAAAAAAAACTAAATAATGCGGGTATATTTTGATATCAGTGTTGACGAATGAGTTATTTCACTTTTTATACACTTGAATGAAATTACCGTCCATTGATTTTTTTTTTAATAAAATTATAAGAGATTGTTATAAAAATATTAAATTCGGATTCAGTTTCCTTTCCAATTACAATTAGATCTCACCTTAGATTTTAAGTGCTAGATCTAGTTAGGTGACCGAATTATTGCTAAAGTCAGAATAATTAGCAAAAGTCAAAAGGCGAAAATGCACTCAAAAGTTGTACTATTTGAGGAGTAGTACTTAAGTATAATTCAAAAAAAAAATTACAACGAACTTTTTTTTAAGTAATGATTTGATTTTTTTTTTGTTCTGAAAATGGTGTATTTACCCCAAACGGGTCGACATATATCAGCTTTTATACACTGATAAATGAATATAGTTTTGCTTGTCACCATATATGTTCATGAGTATAACGATAAAAGAGCAATGTACAGTAAAAATGTTGTTTCTAATAGAAACTTAAACGTGCTATGTACGCAAAGTAGATCTAAAACTATTTTATGGGGGAGGGGGATATTTCTTTTGGATTCTTTATCACTTTTTAAAGTGGAAAATTGTCAGCATGGTGTTGCTCGGTCCACCAAGAAAGCCATTGGTCGAGAAAGAAAAACGATAACATAATTTTTTTCTAAAATGGTTTAGCGTTAATCGTCTACCTATAATTGCGAAACTATATAGATGGATGGATCCAAACAGTTTTTCTTACAAATGGAACCAAACATGTATGGGGAGAAAGATTGCCAAATTCGACAATTGATGTTTAACATATCAAGAAGAAAGTACCTGAGGTATCCATGGAAGAGGAAAGGATGAATGATGTTTGCACGTTCTTGTTCCTCAATAGGTTTGATATGTATATATAGCGAAAGTTATTTATTAATTAATATATATAGTAATGAAAGGTTAATGAATAATGAAATATTTAATATCTATCGTAAATGTAAACATAATCACGAAGACAATTTGATTTTGATGAAATTCAGACATAATAAGTTGGATTTATTTTTTTAATATATCTGCATCATTTGTACACGTACATCATTTTATGATTTGATTCCACTTTCATTTACAAAGTAAGTTTATGGTAATTAATCATTTCCGTTTAATCAATAAGAAATGTATATAGTATTATATTTAACAAAATGCATATTATCTATTTATACATCTATAGTCTTGATTTGCATAAAGACTTCTAAAAAGATCCTAAACATCTTGTACTAACTTAATATTTTGGTTACCATTTACTAAACGGTTCATTGGAGACGCTTATATCTATAATAATATAGCAATTCTAACTAATGTCAAAGATTGTAAATCCCATCTAAATGAAAATTTATGTTTTTTATGGTAAAAATATTAGATTTTTAAAAATATCTAAAATGTCTTTCTATAATGAAACAATTTTTTGAAATTTAAATTTTAGCTACTTTTAAAATAGTTAATCTTCGTATGATAAATAAATTTTTAAAATGATGGATCTATTAAAATATATAATGTAAATTTATCATTTAAAATAAATACCTATAATTGGACAACTGTGACTATTCATAAAAATTAGAAAATATGCACATGCACCATGAAAATATGTTTATAATACATTGATATACATTTAGAGTGTGGTTAGATATTAAATTTTTTATTAATGGAGCTAAACTTCAGTCTATATAGCATTTATTGGAAAAAATCAAAATTGTCTTAAGATAAAGTAGAAAATATAGTATTTTTGTTTTAATACATAAATAGGTTTGAGACTTTATTTATCCCCGTTTCTCCAGAACTTAAATATTTTATAGGGATTAGTCCACTGCATTAGAATATAAAATTTCATTTAGCTACTCATTAAAATATTAGAAAACATTGCGTGTGTACGAAAAAAAAATTTAGCATTCATTAATATCAATGTATAATGTGATTATGTATTTTTCTTAGTAAACAAGAAAGAGGATAAAATTTAGTATATAGCATTTATCAAAAAAATTGATTTTTTGGTAGGGGTTAATCCATAGATATCAAGATAAATTAGAAAATACGGTATTTTTTTTTATGCATAAATGCATCCAACATATATATAGGAGAAAATCAAAGATTTCTAACACTTTTGTTGTCTCAATTTCTCTAGAATATAGAAATTTCATATGGTTTAGTTTCCGTGGTATATGAAGTTTATTAAATTACTCGTTGAAAAATTACAAGGATGCTCATTTACAATGAAAATAAATTTAGGACACAATAGTATAAATTTTTAATGTGGTTAGATATTTTAAATAACATTAAAGAGATTAAAATTAAGTACTAATAACATTTATTATTTTTTTCGGTTGAAAATTAGAAGTGATGTCCATTTATCATGAACATATGCTTAGTACATTAATATAAATTTTGCAATTATCAGAAAACTCGATCTTTTTGTATGGGTTAACCCATATATTTTAAGATAAATTAGAAAATATGGTATTTTGTTTTAATGAATTTTTTTATCATGCACTAACATAGTATGAAGAATAAATAAGGTTGAGGCTTTAGGTGTTTTCATTTCTCCAAAAATGAAGTTTTTATACGGGTTAGTCCACATATTATGTGGTATATGAAGTTTAAATAAATTACTCATTGAAAAATTAGAAATGATATCCATGTACTATAAAAATAATTTTAGCATACATATATATAATTTGAAGTGTGTTAGGTATTTTTAAACAACGCTAAAGAAGGTAATTAGTATAGATAGTATTTATAAAAAAAATCAATCTTTTCGTATGTGTTAACCCACATATTTCAAGATAAATTAGAAAATACGGTATTTTTGTTTTAGTGCATAGCTGCATCAAGCACTGACATATTATGAAACTTAAGAGGTTTAAGTCTTTAGGTGTTCTCATTTATCTAGAAAATAAAGATTTCATAGGGGTTAGTACAATAATTAGGTCGTATATGAAGTTTTTAAAAATTACTCGTTATAAAATTAGAAACGATGTCTATGCTCCATGAAAATGTGTTTAGAATACATTAATATACATTTATAGTGTGATTAGATATTAAAAACAATAATGAGACTAAACTTTAGTATAAATAGCATTTATCGAAAAATAGATTTTTTCGTAGGGGGTTAGCTGTAGATTTCAAAATAAATTAGAAAAAGATTTTTTGTATTTTTGCATAGATGCATCAAACATTGATATATGATGAATATCAAAGATTTTTGATACTTTAGTTGTCCTCTAGAAAATAGAGATTTCATAGGGTTTAGTTCATTGATTTTGGTGGTATATGGAGTTTTATGAAATTCTTCGGTTGAAAATTAGAACTGATGCCTATGTACCATGAACATAAGTTTATTAAATTAATATAAATTTTGAATGTGGTTATGTACTTTTAAAAAAAACTAGAGAGGCCTATATATATAACATTTATCGGAAAAATCGTTCTTTTTGTAGTGGTTAATCAACATATTTCAAGATAAATTAGAAAATATGGTATTTTTGTTTTAATGAATGATGCATCATGCACTGACATAGTATGGAAATAAAATATGATTGAGATCTTAGGTGTTCCCGTTTCTCCAGAAAATTAAGTTTTTATAGTGGTTAACCCACTTATTAGGTGGTATATGAAGTTTAATATAAATACTCATTGGAAAATTAGAAAATGATGTTCATGTACCATGAAAAGAATTTTAGCATACATACATATATATATATATTTATATATATATATATATATATATATATATATATATATAAATTTGGAGTATGGTTATATATTTTAACCAACACTAATGAGGCTAAATACTACATATAATATCTATCAAATAATTTAATATTTTCGTATGAGTGAATCCACATATTTCAAGATAAATTAGAAAATATGGTGTTTTTGTTTTAGTGCATAGTTGCATCATGCACCGACATAATATAAAGATTAAAGATGTTGAAGACCTTAGGTGTTCTCATTTCTCTAGAAAATAGAGACTTTATAGGGGTTAGTACACTAATTAGGTCGTATATGAAGTTTTAAAAACTTACTCGTTGAAAAATTAGAAAAGATGTTCATGCTCACTGAAAAATATGTCTAGAATAAATTAATATAAATTTGGAGTGTGGTTAGTTATTAGAAAACATTAATGAGGCTAAAATTTAGTACAAATAGTATTTATCGAAAAATTAGATTTTTCGTAGGGGTTAACCTATAGATTTCAAGGTAAATTAGAAAATTTTGAATTTTTTTTTATTTTTGCATAGGTACATACAACATCGATATATGATGAATATTATAGAGTTTTGATACTTTAGTTGTCCAAATTTCTCTAGAAAATAAATATTTCATAGGTTTAGTTCATTGATTTTGGTGGTATTATGGAATTTTATGAAATTCTTTGGTTGAAAATTAGAACTGATGCCCATTTTCCATGAACATAAGTTTAGTACATTAATATAAATTTTGAATGTGTTTATGTATTCTAAAAAAGATTAAAGAGGCTTATATATATAACATTTATCGGAAACTTGATCTTTTTGCAGAGGTTAATCCACATATTTCAAGATAAATTAGAAAATACGGTATTTTTGTTTTAATAAATTTTTGCATCATGCACTGACGTAGTATGAAGAATAAAGAAAGTTGAGACCTTAGGCGTTCCCGTTTCTCTAGAAAATGAAATTTTTATAGGAGTTAGTCCACTTATTAGGTGGTATATGAAGTTTGAATAAATTACTCATTGGAAAATTAGTAAATAATGTCCATGTACCATGAAAATAAGTTTAGCACACACACACACACATATATATATATATTTGAAGTGTGGTTAGGTATTTTTAAACAACATTAAAGAGGGTAAATAGTATATATAGTATTTATCAAAAAATTCAATATTTTTGGAGGAGTTAACCCATATATTTCAAGATAAATTAAAAAATATGGTATTTATCTTTTCGTGCATAGCTGCATCATGCACTACCATAGTATAAAGATTAAAGAGGTTTAAGACCTTAAGTGTTCTCATTTCTCAATAGAAATTTTATAGGGGTTAGTACACTAATTAGGTCGTATATGAAGTTTAAAAAAAATACTCGATGGAAAAGTAGAAAGGATGCCGATGCTCCATGAAAATATGTTTAGAATACATTAATATAAATTTGGAGTGTGGTTAGATATTAAAAAAATATTAATGAGGCTAAACATTTAGTACAAATAGCATTTATCGGAAAACTATATTTTTCCGTAGGAGTCAACCCATATATTTCAGGATAAATTTGAAAATTTTGATTTTTTTTTTATTTTTGCATAGCTGCATCGAACACTGATATATGATGAATATCATAGAGTTTTGATACTTGAGTTGTCCAAATTACTCTAGAAAATAGAAATTTTATAAGGTTTAGTTCATTGATTTTGATGGTATTTAGAGTTTTAAGAAATTTTTCGGTTGAAATTTAGAACTGATGCACATTGACCACGAACATAAGTTTAGTATATTAATATAAATTTTGAATGTGTTATGTATTTAAAAAAAACTAAAGAGGCCTATATATATAACATTTATCGGAAATTTGATCTTTTTACAGAGGTTAATCCACATATTTCAAGATAAATTAGAAAATATGGTATTTTTGTTTTAATAAATTTTTGCATCATGCAATGACATACTATGAAGAATAAAGGTTGAGACCTTAGGTGTTCTCGTTTCTCTAGAAAATGTAATTTTTATATGAGTTAGTTCACTATTAGGTGGTATATGAAATTTAATAAATTACTCATTGAAAAATTAAAAATAATGTCCATGTACCAAGAAAATAAAATTAGCACACACACACACACACACATATATATATATATATAAATAAACTTGAAGTGTGATTAGATATTTTTAAACAACACCAAAGAGGATAAATAGTATAGATAGTATTTATCAAACAAATTAATATTTTCGTAGAGGTTAACCCACATATTTCAAGATAAATTAGAAAATATGGTATTTATCTTTTAGTGCATAGTTGCATCATCCACTAACATAGTATGGAGATTAAAGAGGTTTAAAACCTTAGATGTTCTCCTTTCTCTATAAACTATAGATTTTATAGGGGCTAGTACACTAATTAGATCGTATATAAAATTTTAAAAAATTATTCGATGGAAAATTAGAAACGATTCCCATGCTCCATGAAAATATGTTTACAATACATTAAAATATATTTGGAGTGTGGTTAGATATTAAAAAGAACATTAATGAATCTATACTTTTAGTACAAATAGCATTTATCGGAAAACTAGATTTTTTTATAGGTGTTAACCCATTGATTTCAAGATAAATTTAAAATTTTTAAATTTTTGTATTTTTGCATAGCTGCATCCAACATTGATATATGATAAATATTATATAGTTTTGATACTTTACTTGTCCAAATTTCTGTAGAAAATAAATATTTATAGGGTTTAGTTTATTGATTTTGGTGATATATAGAATTTTATGAAATTCTTTGGTTGAAAATTAGAACTGATGCCCATTTACCATGAACATAATTAAGTTTAGTACATTAATATAAATTTATGTGTTTAGGTATTTTTTTTTTTTAGAAAAAAACTAAAGAGGACTATATATAAAACATTTATAGGTAGTTTGAATCAATTATCTCTTTAGTGTTTTTTTTATCGGAGAGCTTCTGCTAGTGTTTTTTTTTTTTTTTTTTGGAAATGGCATAGTATACATATCAACCTCAACTAGAAAAATACACTTTTTGGCTAGACTTTGTCATAACTCAAACTATGAATCTATGATATAGCACAAGAAGCTAAGCCTGTTACGGACATACTGAGTCCATTATAAATATGGGTTACATATTAAGGTTGCAGGCAGCCTATGACATGTCTTTATCCAGGCTTCTGCTTCTCTTCATTATATAGAATCTTTCTATTGCTATAGAGCACATCTGGCTGCGAATTTTGCTCTAGAAGCTCTTGTTAATAGTCCTCCATATTCATATTCTAACAACTCAAACCATTAGTCGAAGTTTTTGGATCGTGAGTATGGGCCCTCTTTGTCTTTTTGGTTATTTTGTAACTTAAGTTGCTATTCTGATTGTGATCTTCGGTGGTGGTCTATGTCGTATTTCAATCCAATCAATAAAAGCGAAATGAAAATAAAAACAAAGCTAAGCATCTCAACAAGTTGTCAAATAAACAAAGACATGACCAAGTTGTTGTGTGCAGCACCAAACAATAAAAATAACAAATGTTATTGCGACGTTTATAAATAAAAAATCTTCCCCTATCACTTTCCAGGTGCAACTCATGCAGGCAGGTGGAAGGCGGGAACTTTCATAAAGCAGCTTCTTCCAAAGACGTACCATGATTCAAAAGAACGCACGTGTCACCTAATTCATCACATAGTTATATAGAACCACTCCTATAGGACCACGTGCTTATTTACCTTCCAAAAGGAGCCACGTGGGATACACATCCGTCATATCAGCTGAGAATAGTCACAACGTAACGGCGCATTTCCTGAACTGGTCCGTCTGTAACCTATTCACTGTCTTTCGGTTTCACCTCAAGATTGTGGGACCATTAACAAAAGCAACACGTGTCAAACCAAGAGTCGTTTTCTTGGTCGTGATTCACGGAGTCAAGAAACGAAACTGAAAAAACCAACGTGTCCTAGTCAACGCCAGCAGGCTCTCATGGTATACGTGCCATATGCATGTTCAACGTTTTACACGTGGTAGCGTCGGTACTTTCCACTGGTTTTTAACCAATGGGAAATTAGATAGAAACAAACAACGGAAATGCAATTATGCAAAGCGTTTTATGGATAACCCGAGGTTATAGCGCTAATAAAGTTTCTTAACCCTTCTCTTAATTTACAAACTAATCAATTAATCATACGTGTAATGAAAACCGCCCATGTCCACTATCACCATCAGACAAGTGTCATGTCATAGAGGGCTTTCCCTTCTCTTTTTATTCTAAAAAATGAATGAAAGCTTCAAAAAAAAATTTAAAACACACAAATATCCTAGAAAACATAAACCATATTTTGTTTACGTTACATGGTTCTTGAATCTTCTTCAATGGCAACAAAGCTTGGAAAAGAAGAGGATGCTGAGGTCGAGCTTGAGCTATGTCTTTCTCTGGGAGGTCCTTTCAAGAAGTCTCAGCCGTTAGAGTTCTGCATGGATAGAAAACCTAACGCCGTCAGATGTGTGGATGATATTGACGTTGATCTTAACGGTGGAAAGACCAATCATGAGATCAATGCGACGAGGAGGAAGGAACGGGAAGAGAAGGAGCAGCAGAGAAGTGGAGGAGAAGGAGAGTGCAAGAGGATCAGAACAGAATGCAAAGAAGTCACTAACGGTGTGGAGTTTGGTTTGAGCTTTAGTGGATTGTGTAACGGATTCGGGTCGGGTCAATATAAGGAAAATAGTAAAGCCACTACAAACGGGTCACCCATTTGCAGCTCGTCCGACGTGTCCGATCCAAGCAGCTCCTCTCACCAAGAAGGTATATAAAATATTTCACAAAAGTGTTACTATAATAACATTTATACTAGAAATATTTTAGGAAACCTAATATCTTTTTGATGACCTTGAATTTGATTAATTAATATGTCCAAAAAAATCTTCCCAAGTTTTTTTATGATGACCTTGAATTTGATTAATTAATATTTACAAATAAATATTCCCAAACAACTCTGTTTATTAAGATAAAAAGTATTATAATATGTTATGTATTGGAAAATCAAGAAAAATTTTGTATTTGCATGAAGATATTTTTGAGTTATATAGTTTTTCTGAGTTGTATAGTTAAGTTATGTCTCCATGTTCAGGTGGAAGTTGTGAACTTGGGATAAATTCTGGCCAAACCAAACCGGTTAAGTCTCCGGTTAACAACATTACAACCGGGAGCACGAACAGTCCAAAGGGTGCGGTGGAAGTGGAGACTCAACAAGGATCCAAACCTGTAACCAAGGAGACTAGGAAGAAGCCTCCAAAGCCGCGTCCCAGCGGTAATGGCAATATGCTTCCGTTTGCTCAGATGCCGTGCGTAACTAGCACCGGTAACGGACCCGAGGGCAAGACTGTAAATGGGTTTCTGCATCGGTACACGAAATCAGAGATCAGTATAATATGCGTCTGCCACGGAACATCATTCTCACCGGCTGAGTTCATCGTTCACGCTGGTGGGACGCATGTCTCGCATCCGTTAAGACATATAACTGTTGTTCCTTCCAAGTTTTGAAAACGTTTTCCTAATTTTCTTGTTTACGTTGTGTTGTGGTTTTATGTATATATTTAGCTGATATGATGGTGATCTTTTCTTGAGTTCAAAGGGACTCTTTATTGGTGAATGTAGTTACTGTTTTCCATCTACATAATTTGAGGTTTTTTTGTGTGTTGTCACTTGTCATGGAGGAAAGCTTATTTGAAACTATTATGATGCATTGCATTGTCATGTTAAGTGAAAGAACTGCGAGAGAAGGCAAAAGAGAAATATAGAAAGAGACTTACATTCTTTAACGCCAGAAACATTTTATGTATAATAAATTATAATAAAGATTGGAAAAAGACAGAAGCTTAAGCAGACCCATTTATACACTCAATTCGTGGAGACTTGAAGTACTATCAATGAAATATAGAGATAGCGAGGTAGAGTATTTTAAAGAAATTTATTCATAGGAATGTGCAGTGACTGTGTGGTAGCGGAGGCAAGAAATTTACTAATAGGAATCATAATTGGATTATGAGACCGATTGGTAATAGGCTTTAGAAGTTTTCACTTTTTTCTAAAGTCTTCAAAGTTTAATTTTTACCAATCACAATTAAATTTTTTAAAAACTCTCAAAGTCCTCCTAAATTTTCTCACAATCCACTTTTTATTGTTTTCACTTGTTACGTTAGTTTTTTTTTTAAAAAGCTAGCATTTTGTGGCTTTAGACTATTTTTACAATTCCTTTTTACATTATAAAGCTTTAAAAGTCATTTTTTGTTATAGTTTCAACCTTGACAGTCTAAACCAATCGGACCCTATACCTTAAAAAGAATCAACAAAGATCAAAATTATGTTTTAATTGGAGTCAACATAATTTTGGCTAAAAATAATGTGTTTTATCAAATTTCATGGGTGTAGTTGACCCCTTCATGACAGTCTTTTATGTCTAACTGTAAATGGTCTGGTTTTTAGAAAATATTTAAATGTTATCAAATATTTTTGTTCTCAAATACTTTAGCTACATTAGATTACTAATAAAAGTTTAGATAGAACTTCAATCTTACCAACGTTGTTCTAAAAAGATTTCCTAAACTCATTTTTGTTTTTGCCTCTGTAATATTATTTAGAGTTAGTTAATTTCAACCTATTGTTATTTTTATTTTTTTTGTCAACAATCTATTGTTATTTATTCCCACAAAATATATATCTTTATTTTATCTTTTGAATAAGATATCAATCTTATATTTTACTTTATGTTTAGGCCACTATTATAATATAAGAATATACATTATAGCAAAAATATATGAGATTAGCCTAAAGGGTGGACATTCTCATGAACATTTGCATAGACGGTTTGATTAGAATCAGGGATTGTAATCTCTATAATATTATTTGAGAAGTCACTTTCTTAGGTGTCGCGCTCACGTTAACTCTCACGCTGGTTGATTATTATGATACCCTTAATGAATTAAAAATACAATCAAAAATTATTTTTTTTAAAAAAATTTCCAAATAACAATATAAATAAAAAGGAAACATTTATAAACTTTACAAAACTATTTAAACACGAAAATATAAGTATATATAATATGGTTTAATAAAAAAAGGAAAGTTCACAAAATATAATTAATTTAAATATATATTTTAAATAACATAAAATATACCTTTGAAGTAATAAAATACTTTATATCTATATCTTCTTAGATAAAAAAAACAATATCTGTATATAATGAGATTGCATAAAAAAATTTCACACAAAAAATATTGCTATTAGAAAAAGAAATATTTTTTTTCCTTAAAAAAATAATTTTAAACAATAAAATATATATATTTTCAAAATAATTATCATTACATAAAATAATCAACTAACATAAACTGATATATTTTTAACTGACATTTTTTATAATTAGTATTATTGAAATTATTTTTTTAGTATATTTATTTGACTATAATATCTTACAATTACAGTAAAAATATAAATTGTATTTTACTTATATAGTATAATTTCTCAAAAACAATCACTTTTTACTGACTATTTTAAGAGCTACTAAAAATAAAACTAAAAATAAATTTAATGATAAACATCTTTTGATCAAGTAATTACAATTATTTTAAAATATCATAACACTATATAATTTAACGAGGTAGATATATTATATTTTAATAGTTAAAATTATCTGTTCTAAGAATAAGGATTCTGATTTACTTAAGTATTTTGATTATGGTTATATTAAGTTTCACAAACATAAAAACAGAAAATAACTACAGTTATTTTAAAATACCATAACACTATATAATTTAACGAGGTAGATGTATTATATTTTAATAGTTAAAATTATCTGTTTTCTTAATAATCTTTTGATTTTTAATTTTTTTGTTTTTATGTTTGTGAAACTTAATATAACCATAGTCAAATATTTAAGCAAATCAGAATCCTTATTTTTAAAATTATTTAAAATAAATTTCAGTTTACCATCCAAACAATCTAAAGCATAAATTTATTTAGAATTTATAAAATATGTTAACTATTGTAAATATTGATATGTGTTCAAAACTCTTCTAGAAATTCATTAGTTACTTATGTATGTAATTTAGAATCAGAAACTTTAGTTTTTATTTTTTTTCCTTCTAAACACAAAAAAATCTTAAGTTATATATAATCTTACTAAATATACTTATATTTCTAAGATAACAACCAACATAAATGCAAATAAGACAATTAATCAAAAATTTCATATTTTAAAATATCAAAGATAATAGTTGAATTCAGAGAAATAAATAGGATCTAATATATTTAAATGATAACTAAATCGACCGTAAAAACAATAAAACAGACTAAATATAACATATCTAAAATTATATATATAATTAAAGTAATATAATATTATAATATAAATTAGACATACAAACTATAAATTAATTTAAAAATTAAAGTAAATATCACTTAGTTATTATTGTATATTTATTTTATAAATATACATGTCCGTGCATGAGCACGGGAAAATCACCTAGTAGTAACTAGTTTGGAAAGGCGGTTTAGGTTATCCAAGGTCCAGGTAGGATAAGGCTTTTTCTTGAAATGACTATTAGACCCATCACTTGAAGCCCTAGCGAAACAGATTGGTTTTAAGACAGCTTAAAGGTAGAAACTTTGAGTGCTGCGGCCAGACCTGTTAGTTCCAAGGTTTGATCTTTACCATCAATGGTCGGATTGATTAGATTTGTTCCATTTTTCTCTGTAATGTATATACGTTGGGTGTTGGATTTTCATATTAGGAGTTATTCTTTGTGGATTTTGATCGTTAAGTTGCCAAATGATGAATTGAAATATTGCGCAAGGGTTATGAGTTTCAGAAAGATTTGGAGGATGAGTACTCTGATCTGAATGAACCTGTGACAAAATCATTTTCTTTCTTCTCGACTTTCTGATGGCATCTGATCTATGTTTTTTAAAAAAGGTTTTCAGATTTAAATGTTTTAGCTAGATATTTTGATATATATATAGTCAAACCGTAGTTAGTAACATCCTTTGGTCTGAAAAATCAGCTTAGGTTATGATTCATGTTTCTTTTGACCTGTGGTTGTTGGAAAATTCTTCTCAAGTAGCTTTGTTGTGCTCCTGAAGTTTATTCTAGGAGCTGCCAGTGCCATGACTTTACTAGGTTCTAGTTTGGACTTGAATAGATGTGTAAGGGGGTTACAACTAGTGAATATTGCATTCTGTAATCTCAAAATATCATTGAATATGCCAGCTTCTAAATCTCATTTAATGGCACTTTTTAATAGTTTTGAGTTGGATTGAGATGATAACAGCTTTTAATATTGTTTGTGATTGTGAAAGTGCATTGATTTTATACTGTTTTCTGTTGTTTAAATGCCTTTTAAACATTGCAATACATAAATCTTACATAATCATTGTTTCAAAGGATAATGAAGCATGTGGTGAAGATCTTGAGCCTGGTGGTGGCAGTCTCTGCCTTTTGGATTACTCTTTTGCAGGCTGCAATTGTTCCACAAAGTCATACATGGTTGGTGAGTAAAGATCCTGCTGATTAGTCTTGTTTTTTATTATTTAGTGTTCTCAACCATCTAATAGTTTATTAGATGTAACATTGTTTTTTTTTGGTTTGCACCAGCTACCTATATACTTTGTAGTTTCACTTGGATGCTATGGTCTACTAATGGTTGGAGTTGGGATAATGCAGTTCCCTACCTGTCCTCAAGAAGCAGTTCTTTTGAACCATGTACTTTCTCTACGCTCTTCCTTTCTTATGTTGTTAATTTTGAATCTTTTTTACTAATCTGATTTATCTGTGTATTACAGGATATTGCAGAGGCAAAAGAATTTTTAAGCACAAACGGAATAGATATTGGAACGTATTGACACGTTCTGTAATATTTCGCAAGTTTTGTTTAGTTGTAACATGTAAGTTTTGAACTCCACTACTTGGTAATACTTCAAAGATTCTTGCTGACTAGCCTACAAAGTTTCATACTACTTCAGATAGTTAAATGGTATACTTGTTTTCTTTGTTTGTAACAGTAACTGAATCAATCAAACAATATGAATATCCTAATTTGTAGGAGCCAAATGCCTTGGTAGTTAATATAACATATTGATTAGAGCGCAACAACTAGAAAATTTACAATCCTTAATAGTTAATGCATGTTTCAACGTTATCAGATACTGATGAACTAAAATAAGGTCTAAACTTAGCAAAAAGATAGTGTTTAAACCATTTTAAACCAAAAGATGACGAATATCATTAGCATTATTACTTTACTTGCTAGAGATTGTTTCTGTATTCATTCATACAGTGGTTGGAAGGAAGACTCGGATGAGGTCGTTAACAGTCACCTCCTTCCTACACGTAGGGCATTTAGCTTGACGAGTGATGGCGTCTGTTATGCAACTTTTGCAGAAAATATGACCACACTTTGTTGTCATCTCCTCAGTAAATGGACACAAACAAATTGGGCAGTTAAACTTTGGTTCCTCTACTGGAGCCATCACAGCCTTATTAGACTTCCTCTGAACAAAGGCATTTTACAAATTTGTGAGCCTCAGTCCCAAGAGTAAAAAAAAAGGAAAAGAGTCAGAGAGCGCGTTCTTACCAAGTTGTTAAGTTCAACATTTGCGTGTTCAGATTGATGCTGTGTGCGGTTTTTGCTTACTCTAGTAGTATCACCTGCAGCATTCATACCATGATAGTGAGCAAAGAAACACTTCTGACACCCCCTTGTTGCTACCGAAAAATAGTGACGCTAATTAACCTGAATCTAAATCAACTACTAAGAGTCCTCGCCGTGAGCCTCTAGATGAGTGTCTTTTAGCCTTGGCACAAGAATAGATAACAACACAGAGTCAGTAACAAAATGTTATGCGAAAGGGGAAACATAAAAAAAGGATAAGAAGAGGAGCAGACTCGGTCAAAAGCAGAAGCAGTTGATTCAACAACATCATCATGATCATCTTGATCTTGCTCGTGTTCGCTTGGTATGTGACTCACAATGTTCACCTGTTGTTCCCTCCTTGCACTTCTAGTAACAACCCCCACACTCCGAGAACTCATAGTTAAAAAGCCCACCTGAATATGACACTGTCACTACTACTAAGTTTGGGTACCGTTCTCTCAACTTTCAACCAACAACAATATTTCAAAGGTTTTGTCACACTACATAAGACTTCTGTCTGAATACGTAGAACTCGGGGAAGAAAATTAAAGAAAATGTCAAATGTAGAGGTTCAAGGCGGTAAAGAAACACACAAGAATCAGAAACAGAGTCGAAAGCTTTGTACCTTTTTTGATCTCAACGAGGAGATTGGAGAGTGGAATGTGAAGAAGGTAGTGGTTGGGAGAAGGATTGTTGTTATCAAAAGCTTTTTTTTTGGTTTAAATGATCAGTAAAGTGCTTTGGAAATGAGAGTACATTTCACTTACACTTTCTGTAATACTTTGCATGCAACCGTACTGGTTACAGTATTGTTTATCTCTCCTTTTAAGTCGTTTGACTCTTCCTTTTCTAATCAATCTTAACTACGAACTAGTTTTTCAAAGGCCCATTGGGCTTTTGCTAAGATTATGCTTTTTCTGAAAGAATAAATGTGAGAGACGTGATCTGTGGGGAATCGCTAATTATAATATTAGACACCACTCAATATGACGAGGTTCCGTTGGACCTTTGCTGAGGTCAACCCTTTTTATAAAGTAGGAAAAAAAAATAAATAATCGCCGACTGTGGGGATCGAACCCACGGCCACGGGATTAAAAGTCACGCGCTCTACCACTGAGCTAAGTCGGCTATTGAACATTCATTCCGATTGGATCTTAAAGAAAGGGAATTAGATGTTTTGTCACGGAGACACGTGTTCCAATCTCCACTCTTGTTCAACTTACCCTTGGTTCTCTTTCTAGACTGGTACGTGAGACCAATCAGTTAACTCCACATGTCTGATTAACACTACGTTCCGCTGCATTGTGGTGTTTTTTCTAATCTTCATTACTTATACTCAATACTCTCTGTTGTACACCTTAATGTTCGGTAAACTCAAGCAAGAAGTTGTGGTTTTGTATTTCATGAATGTTCATCAAGATAAGCAAGATCTCTATAAAATGCCTTCTTCCATCCATCATGATCCTATCATCTTCTCGTCACTGTGAGTCTCATGTGTTCATACTTTCCTGGACAGCCGTTTTTCGTGCCTGTTTCAGGACATGTTGTCCTTGCAGCACTACAAGAATGGAGAAGATACAAACAGAGAAGGCAAAGTACTTGACATGGTTAACCAGAAAGAAGACGGCTTAGGACCCTTTGAACACTGAAGTAGTTTAACTTTTCTGAGTCTTCCTACGCGTTTGCATTGTGTTTTTTAATTTCAAAATCTTTTCTACACATTAAAAATGGTGTAATCAGGCAGTGATTGTTATACTACTATGTTAAAGAATACAGATGTGTCTAGCCCCAGCATTATAAGCTCTTGAAATAGGTAGATACATTTATAAAAAAAAAAATGCCGGAAAAGACAGCCAAATCTGGAATCATTCAGACAATAGCCTAATGTAACTAACTTCCGGAGACAATTCAGCTGAGCTTGAAGCCATCACTGTAAAAGACAGTAAACTATTAGCATTTGGATCCCAACGCAAGAATTATCTTCTTCCTCGGACCCTGAAACAAAACACAGCTTGTGAGAAAAAAAGATAATAAAGATGTTGAACAAAGAGTTTGGATGCAGTCTCATAATTACCAGTGGTAGTAAAATGTAGCGGCAGTTTAAGTAACATGTGAGAGCTTACCATTGGTATAAGCATAGCCTTGAGGTCATCATCTGTCATATGCATGAGAGCATCCATATCAACCTGAGAGATATTAAAAAAAAAGAATGAGAACATGAGTCTGTGACAAGATGACACCAAGCAAAACGTATATATCAACCTACAAGTAAACATTACATTCTTCTTCAACTTGAAAAGCTGTGTAATATTTCTCAAGACCCAAAGATTCCAGAAAGCTATCAACCGAAGCACCAGCCTGAACCAACAAAAGATAACAAGCTCAGAAACGGCTTGAATGGGAGTTTATCCAACTGGTACTCGAAAGATTGGGATTCCATCCGACGTGGATCAAATGGATCATGGAGTGTGTCTCATCCGTTACCTATGCTTTCCTCATTAACGGCTCGCCTAGAGGAAGTGTAAAACCGAGTAGGGGAATCCGTCAAGGAGACCCCCTCTCTCCATACTTATTCATTTTGTGTGGAGAAGTTCTCTCGGGTTTGTGTAACAGAGCACAAGACGATGGCAATATGGCGGGTATCCGAGTAACTCGGGGAAGCCCCCAAGTGAATCACCTCCTTTTCGCAGATGATACGATGTTCTTCACAAGAGCAACAGATGAGAGTGCAACAGCCCTTAAGACGATTTTGCACCAGTATGAGCTTGCATCGGGTCAACGTATCAACTCGGACAAATCATCAATCACATTCTCACGACGAGCGCCGGCCACAATGAAGACAAACATGAAGAATATTCTGAATATCCAAAAGGAGGGCGGAGTTGGAAAGTACCTTGGCCTACCCGAGAGCTTTGGAAGAAAGAAAAAGGATTTATTCTCGTCAATTGTCGACAGAATTCAAGTTAAAGCGAGCGGGTGGTCTAATAAGTTCTTGTCAACAGCGGGCAAGATGGTGATGCTCCAAAGCGTGTTAACTCCTGTACCATCTTACTCTATGTCGTGCTTCAAGCTACCCGTTTCTTTGTGTAATAGGATCCAATCTGCTCTAACAAGATTTTGGTGGGATGGTAATGATGGACAAAGGAAGATGTCATGGGTATCATGGGACAAAATGACGCAATCCAAAACTAAGGGGGGCCTTGGATTCAAGGATTTCCAGTGCTACAACAACGCTTTCCTTGCAAAGCTAAGCTGGAGACTAATCCATAACCCTTCTTGCCTACTCAGTCGTGTGTTAAAAAGCAAGTATTTCCCAGACACTTCCCTCCTGCAAGCCAATCACAAATCAGTGGAATCACACGGATGGCAGGGGATTCTGATTGGCAGAGACCTTATCTGCAACAACTCTGGCTGGGCGGTTGGCAATGGTAAGTCGATTCGCCTGTGGACCGACCCATGGCTAAGCTGCACGGAATTGGCCAGACCAATGGGACCTGCCCCAGAAAATCAACTAAACCTCACTGTGGACAGCCTCCTCCTACCGGATGGATCTGACTGGGACAGAGCCGCAATTCAACGCATAATCCCACATGAGGAGCAAAGGATTCTCAGCATTAAACCAAGCAGAACCGGGGCTCCGGACAAGTTTATTTGGCTAGGCACTGATTCTGGCGACTACACCACCAAATCAGGATACCGAGCAGCCTTGAATAATTTCACAGAAATAGAGGAGAATCCTGCAGCAGAAGCTATTGACTGGAGTACAGGAATTTGGAAGTTGCACACTGCTCCAAAAATCAAATTGTTTCTCTGGAAAGTTTTCCGCGGTGCTCTACCGGTTGGCGAATGCCTAGCAACCCGCAACATCACGTCAGCACTACACTGTAAGAGATGCAATGTCACTGAATCTATCAATCATCTTTTCCTCCACTGTGAGATAGCTCAGAAGGTTTGGAATATGGCTCCTTTTTCTGCTTGCATTGATACTAGAGGATTGTTAGATTTAGTTGGCTGTTGGAATGCACTCTGTTCCTCCATTTGCCTCCCTCCCACGGGTATTAGCTCAGGCCAACTGGCTCCCTGGATTCTTTGGCAATTATGGCTAGCAAGGAACGATCTTGTATTTAACAACAAAGAGACGACACCGGAGCTGATCATTTCAAAAGCTTTAGTGGCTGCCCGAGAATGGCTGGGAGAGCAAGATACAACCGTAACACCCCCCAAACCACTGCAACAGCGATGTTCACAGAGACGAGCAAATTCAGTGCTGGTCCAATCGGACGCGGCGTGGAGGGGGGATCTGCATCTGGCGGGACTGGGATGGTGCACAGGAGGGGGAGACTCTGGGTCTTCCTATCTAGCGCACTGCTACTTTGTAAACTCCCCTTTATTAGCGGAGGGACTGGCTTTGCGAGAGGCGTTAGCATGCTGCATTGAAAAGGGACTCCTTCATATCCGATGTGAATCGGACTCACTCAAGTTGGTCAATGCGCTCAACAACGACTCCCCTTTGGCTGAACTCTACGGAGTGTTAGCTGATATTCGCTGTTTATCGCTAGCTTTTGATTCTATCTCTTTTGTCTGGATTCAGCGTAGTTCGAACAGAGTTGCCGATGCTTTGGCAAAGCAGGCTCTCTGGAACGAAGCTTCTGTAATAGCTCCCTTGTATGTTGGAGTTTAATCATTTTAATGAAAAATTTGGTGTTACAAAAAAAAAAAAAACAAGCTCAGAAACAGTAGTTTTGGTAGTATCCACATGTAATCTCCCATGGCATCAAGTATGATGGATAAATATAGTTGAAGAAAAGTGGATCATATTACCTGCTGTGACTTCTTTTTACTAGCTTGATTAGAAGATTTTCTAGTCTCTGTTACAGTTTCAGTGGCTCTACTCTTCATGCTTGGTCTAAGAACCTCTACTTTAGATTTTAGCAGTTGTGTATTCATTGTCCCAGAGAGCTTCTCACGTAAATCCCCCACGCCTGAACCACTTTGAGACCTATGATGTCTCTTCTGAAGCTTCAAGCGAAGATCTTTAGCATCAACTCTGCGGTCTTAGCAAGTCATCCAACAGAGAAATCAACAACCAAAAACAGAGATACTTTAATTTCTTCTAAAGAGACTTAAAAAAACATACTTGATAGTTGAGGTTTGTTGTCACTAGTGAAAAGATCATGCTCCCATTTATCTTCCTGCCTTTGCCTGTGGAAGAATATAAACTAATTATCCAACACAGAACCAAACATAGTTCTGCTCATTGATTCAGTGCATATGTCTTAGAAGCTTTTATCAAATCACCAAACATAACGTCTCCAGCTAAAGAGGGAAATAAAAAAGAACCTCTTGTGAGTGACTTGACGCACACGGATAGAGATGTCGCTATTAATACGATCTTTTAACATATTCCTGGTTCCAAACTCAGACTCCAATCTATCAGCATACATGTCTAATATCCTAAAACCTAAACAGGAGAACCTAGAACAAAGATACCCTCAAAAGAGAAAGCTCTCAGGTTTTCAAAAGAGACCAAAACCGAAACCCTAGAATCTATTTAAGATAACACAGTGAAGAAGAACAGAAACAATCCATTAAATGTAAAAAGACAGCGACAGGTTTTGGTCTTTTGCCTTGACGAGGTTGAGAATTAATAAGGAAAGGCTTAACCGGAAAAAAACGTGTTGGTTTAAATTTAAAGTAAGAAAATTATTTAAATCTATCTGTGCTTTGGCTGGTTCGCTTTTTTCTTGCCTACGTGGTTCCTTTTTGTTTGTTTTTACGAACGTATACAATAGATTCCTTCCTTCGCTGTAGTGGTTTTGTGTAAAAGATTATGTTAACTAATCCTTAAAGAAACTTTTGAAACTTATTATAAAGACAGAGCGAGCTAGCTTTCAGTTTCAAGTTTCAACCCTTCTTCACTAAGTCTTACATGAGTGATACAAAACACTGGTTAAAATGTCTCGAGTGGAGTCTCTATGGGAGCGTCTAGTTAATGCTGCGTTACAAAGGGACAGAACAGGAGAAGCTGCTGCTGCTGGTACTGGTCTTGGTCATGGCAGAGACATAGATGCTATTCTGAGAGCTTCTGATGAACTCCAAGCTGAAGACCCTATCATAGCTAGGATCTGTAAGCTCTTGTTTGTTTACTTATTCTTCCTCCTCTGTGCAAAGCTGTGACTATTTCCCTTTTTTGATACAGTATGTGAGCATGCTTACTCGCTTGTAGAAAAACTTGACACTAATAGTGAAAGCAGATATGTTTTACAATTTAGAACCGGATTGATGTCTGTTATTAAGGTATGTTTCACTTCTTCTTTGTTCTTTTCATCGGTTTTGCATACTCATCATCATATACTGTACATTGTTCGGCCTTGGTTAATTGATTTCAGCAAAGAGATGAAGAAAGAAAGGTTGGGACCATACATAGAAGTCAAGACATTAACCGACTTCAAGGTTTTTACCAACGGTACAGAGAAAAGAACAATGTTGACACGTTAAAGGAGGAGGAAAAGAAGCTCCATGAGTCAGGCACTTCCACTGATGAGTATGTATACTAACAAAAGATAACATAATATGTCAATTTTATGTTCTTGAGAATTTAGAAGTTATAAACATTTATTAGGCTTGGTCTAGGATTCAGCCCTGGTTATCTTAGTTCTTGTAAAACTGTGTTGATATTGGCTTTTTTCAGGCTAGAGAGGAAAACAGAAGAAAGGAAAAAAATCTTTGCCAACCTTAAAGTTCTGGAACATGTGTTGGGGCATGTTTCAAAAGAGATCTTTGAAGAGGTTGTTTACATTAACTCAGTCCACTTTTTTGGTCAAAGTAGCTCTGTATATTGCAGTTAATAATAATCAAACTTTGTGTGCTACAACAGATGAAGCATGTTAATGATTCAAATGCTGCAATGATGAGTGAGGACAATGTTGCCTACAACATTGTTCCTCTTGATGCTTCTGTCACAGCAAATGCCACAACGGCTTTCCCTGAGGTGCAAGCTGCAGTTTCAGCGTTGAAGTATTTTCCACGCTTGCCAAAATTGCCTGCTGAGTTCCCCATTCCTGCAACAAGGAGTGCTGATATGCTTGATTTTCTCCACTATGTATTTGGGTTTCAGGTTTGTACTATTTGAGAAGGTTTTTTCTTTTGTATTAGTAAATCATCTTTCATGTATTGTGTGTTAATGTTTCTAACTTATTGCCTCAGAGAGACAGCGTCTACAATCAGCGTGAACATATAGTTCTTCTTCTTTCTAATGAGCAATCACGCCTTAATATTCCTGGAGAAACAGAACATGTAAGTACCACAGTTTTTTATTTTCATATGATTAATGTCACAGAAGTTTTTGGATTAGAAGTAGATTATTCATTGGTTTAAGATCTCATGAGTAATTTTTCAATCTTATGTGCTCTCTCTCAGAAACTTGATGATGCTGCAGTGAGTAATGTGTTTATGAAGTCCCTAGACAACTACATTAAGTGGTGTGATTACCTCTGCATTCAACCTTCATGGAGAAAGTAAATAATCTCACCTTCCTTGTCTTTACCTGCTACAAAATCTTGCATGCTCAATTCGATTTTGTAAGATGCAGTTTAGAAGCCATTAGTGGAGAGAAGAAACTACTGTACCTCTCATTGTATTTCCTGATTTGGGGTGAAGCTGCCAACATACGGTTCCTTCCTGAATGTTTGTGCTACATATTCCACCATGTAAGTTTTGAATTTCTACTGGTTTTATGGTAAGTTTACTATCATATGTTGTTCATTTGATATATTATGTGCTCATGCTGAATACCTTTATGTAGATGGCAAGAGAAATGGATGAGATCTTACGCCAAAAGGTTGCTCGTCCAGCTGAGAGTTGTAGACCAGTAGATCGTTGTGACTCTGATGATAGTGTATCATTCCTTGATCATGTTATTGCTCCACTGTATGGAGTTGTATCAGAGGTATGCTCTCTGAAGTCTTCTTCTACCCCTCTATTTATAGAGTCTCCTCTCCTTTCTCTGTTATCTTCATGTATGCTCCTTTTTAAATGTTTAAATTTGCTAGATTAGGAAATGATTGGGATAGTCATTTACTACTGTTTTTAGTTGTATTCTAATCAAAATGTCCTGTATTAAGACAGGATTATGCTTTCTCATGTATGAATATTTATTTGTTAAGACAGTGTTGATGGTTTTGATTTAATAGTCCTGCTAAGACATGTGATGTTATAACATGTTGGTCTGTGTAGGAAGCTTTTAACAGTGGCAATGGCCGAATACCTCATTCAGCATGGAGAAACTATGATGACTTCAATGAGTATTTTTGGTAAAAAAAGAAGTTATAATATCTTTGCCTGTTGAGTTAATTTCCTTCTCTCTCTCTTGGCTCACGTTCTTGATTTTCTAGGTCGCTTCGATCCTTCGAGCTTGGTTGGCCGTGGAGAACGAGTTCATCTCTTTTTCAGAAACCTATACCGAGAAAAAAGGTTTGTGTTAGAGGCTGCTTGAAGTTGTTTTGTCATGTGTAGTGTTGCTGTTGTAGACAGCTCTTTTGTTGTATGTTATTTTGTGAGATGACCATCATCTGATGTTATTGTAGGTCGAGCTTAAAACCGGTAGGGAAAAACATCGAGGAAAGACTTCTTTCGTTGAGCACCGAACGTTCTTGCGTCTCTACCACAGTTTCCATCGGCTATGGATATTCCTAGCTATGATGTTTCAGGTTTGTAATCTCATCTCATCTTAGGATTGTTGTATGTCTACAAAATGTTCTCCTGCTACCACACACACTCTAACAGGCTTCTTTACAGGCACTTACCATAATTGCTTTCAATGAAAAAAACCTTGCCTCTAGGAAGACTTTGCGTGAGATTCTCAGCCTGGGTCCAACTTATGTTGTGATGAAGTTTTTTAAGAGTGAGTCTTAAAACCTCATACTATTTACTTTACCTTTAGTATAATACTATTCTTGAGTGAAGACAAAGCTTAATGCTTAAATGTTATAGGTGTTCTGGATGTGATCATGATGTATGGTGCTTATTCTACTACAAGACGGCTGACCATTTATCGCATGTTTATCCGTTTCATTTGGTTTGGTCTTGCTTCCATCTTCATATCTTTCCTCTATGTGTAAGTGGAACTTCTTATGAAACTTTTCCATCTTTGGAGGTAGTTTTTTGCATTCCCTTGTTTGATAGTTGTTTGTGTGTGCAGGAGAGGACTTCAAGAAGATAGCAAACCAAATTCTGGTTCAGTCATGTTCAAGCTTTATGTGATTGTCATAGCCATCTATGGTGGTGTTCAGTTCTTTTCTAGTATCCTGATGCGTATCCCAGCTTGTCACAACATTGCTAATAAATGTGATGGGTGGACTTTGATTCGATTCTTTAAGTGGATGTGGCGCCAGGTTTCTGTTTCATTCATGGTTAATATTTGGATCATCATTCATTAATCTCTGATGCTTACTTTACTTGATTGTATTTTCAGGAGAGACATTATGTTGGCCGTGGCATGTATGAAAGGACATCTGATTTTATAAAGTAGCCTCTTCACTTTATTTTAGCTATCTTTATGTTTTTTTTTTCATCTGTAAAGGATGTGCTAAACCCTTTCGTATGGCGCAAGGTACCTGCTGTTTTGGCTTGTTGTTCTGTCTGCAAAGTTCTCCTTTGCGTACTTTCTTCAGGTTGTGATGATATGTTGATATTGTGGTTACAAGTGACATATATGAATGTTAACATCATAAAATACTACTTATATTTCTCTTGCTGATGAATTTTCAGATAGAGCCGCTTGTTAGTCCAACAATGATGATAGTGAAACATGGTATAATATTGTTCCTTATTCCTGGAATTTTATTAGCTCTACTGTTAGATTTATTGCTGATACAAGTACTGATAATCTCAAATAATTCATTCTTCTATGATATATTTTTTTATCTGGATGCAGGAAACTATAATGCTCTGACTGTTGCCAGTTTATGGGCTCCTGTTGTCTCTGTAAGTTCAATGGTCTTTTACATGAGGGTTTGACACTTGTTTTGCTGGGAGCAATCACTGAATCAAGAAGTAGTTGTTTCTAGAGAATCAGTTCAGTTTTGGGATGATTTTGTTATTAGAAAATATTTTACCAATCTTGATGAAGTTTGTCTGATTAGGATGAGTTTTCACAGTTTAATTTTTTCCTTCTTTGTATTGTAACTTTATCTTCCATATAATGGCAGATATACCTGTTAGACATTCATATATTCTACACACTTGTCTCTGCTTTTTTGGGTTTCTTGCTCGGTTTGAGAGATCGTTTGGGGAAGGTAAGTGTGGTTACACTTCTCTTTTGTCTTAGAAATGACACAATCAAGATATTTATAACTGTTACTACACTTAAGAGGTTAGGGTCCTTACCTTGCCTTGCCATTTTCACAGATAAGATCTTTGAAAGAAATTCACAAGCAATTTAAGAAGTTTCCAGGGGCCTTTATGAGGACTCTTCATGTCCCCATTACATATCGGTTAGGTTCCTTTCCATCTTTTGTTATTTTACCTACACATCTCCCTTTATTTGTACTCTTTGTTAATCAAAATCATATGCAGGACTTGTGATCCTTCTCATGAGGTAGTGATGCTGCTTCCCTCTCTGTTCACTAGTTTCCTAAATGAAATTATGTTAGTTTTCTTCTCATATATTGCATGTGATATTCAATTCAAAAGGTTGTGGACAAGAAGAACAGAGTAGAGGCAGCTCACTTTTCTCCATTTTGGAACCAAATAATAAAATGTCTACGAGAGGAAGACTACATCACTGATTAGTAAGTGCTTTTATACTGTTCAATAACTAAGCTTTTGGTGTCTAATGATTGCTCTTAGCTTCATCTTTCTTTATGGTTTCATCATTGTTACCCACTATTTCTCATATCAAACCATTTCCTTAGTGAGATGGACTTGCTCCTGATGCCCAAGAATTATCGTACACCGGTTCAGTGGCCTCTCTTTCTTCTTTCCAGCAAGGTGTGTGACTTTTCTTCCTCTCTTCTGTATTCAAAACTCCTTCTATATATCTATGTTGACATTTCTTAGTGAATGTTATGTTTTATATTTATCTACTGTAGATATTATTAGCCACAGAGATTGCTGCTAAGAGTAAGTCACAAGAGGAGATTGTGAAGAGGATCGAAAAGGATGTCTACATGAAGTATGCTGTTGAGGAAGTCTATTACAGCCTTGAACGTGTCTTAATAACAACTCTGGAAGCCGAGGGGATGGTTTGGTAATGTTTTTTATTTTTAATCTCTAAAATGACCTGCCACATATATTTATTGTGAAAATTATTTTGTAGGGTGGACAGAATCTTCAGAGACATTCAGACCAGCATAACGATGAGAACTATACATCTTGATTTTCAGTTGAAGAAGCTCTCCCTTGTTATAACTAAAGTGACTGCACTCTTAGGAGTCCTGGTAATTCACATTACCATGCTTATTAATTATTATTGTTATTATTATTATAGTACTAATCTTCATGATGCTGAAAGTTATGTTACTGTGAATTGTAGACGTTATTGTTATTCTTCATGGTGCTGTTTTTTTTTTCTTGGACAGAAAGAAAATGAAACACCGGAGAATGCAGCAGGAGCAACCAAAGCACTTCAAGATCTCTACGATGTTATGAGGCTTGACATAATAGGTTTTAGTCTTAGGTATGATTTGGCTTTGTGCTTTTCTTTTCTTTGTTTAATACTTTTTTCCAAAAAATATGTTGCTTGGTGTAGGGCTAGCTATGACACGTGGAACTTGTTAACTCGAGCTCGAAATGAAGGTCGCCTGTTTACAAAGTTGAAATGGCCTAAAGATCCAGAGATGGTATATATATATTTTCATTTTCAAAGGCTATAATTACACTCATTTTAATACTTCTCTATGGTTTTTACAGAAAGCTATCGTCAAAAGATTGTACTCTCTACTTACTATCAAAGATTCTACAACGCTGCATGTTCCTAAAAATCTTGAGGCCAGACGTAGACTACAATTCTTCACCAATTCTCTTTTCATGGATGTGCCACAACCAAAGCCTGTCCACCAAATGTTATCCTTCAGGTATTTCATTTTCCATACTTTCATCATTTTATCCAAATAAGCTATTTAGAAGCTTACTATATTATCCTCTAAACTTTTGTTTTTTCAGTGTCTTCACTCCATATTGTTCTGAGGCTGTGTTATACAGCATGTCTGAACTCACTAAAAGAAATGAAGATGGAATATCAATCTTGTTTTACCTTCAGAAAAAATATCCAGGTAGCTTTTTTAATGTTTCTTACTGATAAGTTGCTTATGTCCTTACATTTTGTTACCATCATGGATTGATATGTCTTCATTAATATTTGATAATGTTGCAGATGAGTGGAAGAATTTTCTAGCACGAATAGGACAATATGAGAATGCGTTAGAAGGTGATCTAGATAATGAGAGAGACATACTTGAACTTCGGTTTTGGGCTTCTTACCGTGGACAAACGTTAGCTAGAACAGGTAGGTAAAACAAATCACTACACTTTTTTTGTTTTCTTGGAGGATACACTGTTTTCACTTCAAGATCTCAGAGTTTATGTGTTATCTGGCATCAGTTCGAGGGATGATGTATTATAGGAAAGCTCTCATGCTTCAGTCTTATCTGGAAAGAAAAGCTGGAAGAGGTAAGTGATTTCTATAGAGATATATCATTTTTGGTCAAGCTTTTTTTTTTCTCTCAGGGCTTATCTCATCACCAGTTACAGACGAGGAAGCCACACTTTATGGTAATGATCCAACGGATGCTGAAGGATTTGAGTTGTCTCCTGAAGCAAGGGCCCAAGCAGATCTAAAGTTTACATATGTTGTCACATGCCAAATGTATGGAAGACAGAAAGAAGATCAAAAACCTGAAGCTGCTGACATTGCATTGCTGATGCAAAGGTAAGAAGATTCTGCTATCATTCTGTTATTACAAAAGCTAAGCTGTTTCATTTTTTTTGTCAGAAATGAAGCCCTTCGCATTGCTTATATCGATGTTGTTGATACTCTAAAAGAGGGTAAATCTCATAAAGAATATTATTCAAAGCTTGTTAAGGCAGACATAAGTGGAAAGGATAAGGTACACTTTGATCATATGTGAAACCAGTTCAAGACTCCAGTGTTCTTGTTTCCTTAATGTTCAAAACATGTAAACTTTCTTTAAATGGTTTTATTCTGGCTAATGCAGGAAATTTACTCTATAAGATTGCCTGGGGACCCAAAACTTGGCCAAGGAAAAGCTGAGAATCAGAACCATGCAATTGTGTTTACTCGTGGAAATGCAGTTCAGACTATTGATATGAATCAGGTTACTATGCAATTTTTGTATTCAGTTTATTAAAATAGATACATATAAGCTTTGTAAAGAGTATTTTTGAATCACAGTTTGGAGTTGGACATCTCATCATATGTGAATGCACCTGAATCTTCTATCATAATTACATGCTTGCTTTACATTCTTTCTGGTTATTTGTTAGGATAATTACTTTGAAGAAGCCTTGAAGATGAGAAATCTTTTGGAAGAATTTGATCAGGACCATGGTGTTAGACCACCTACCATTCTTGGAGTTCGGGAACATGTATTTACTGGAAGGTGTGAACACCAGACATTCGTATAACTATTTTCTAATTTTAATATACTTCATCTTACATAACTGTTTATGTTCCAGTGTCTCCTCCTTGGCCTCTTTCATGTCCAGTCAAGAAACTAGTTTTGCAACTCTTGGCCAACGAGTATTAGCCAAACCCTTGAAGTAAGCTGCTAATACCACCAATAAGTTTATTTTCCTTGACTTAAAAACTCAGATGGAATCCTTATTCTGTCAGGATCCGCATGCATTATGGTCATTCAGATGTCTTTGACAGAGTTTTCCATATCACACGTGGTGGTATCAGCAAGGCCTCTCGGGCCATCAATACTAGTGAAGATATTTTTGCTGGTAAAAACCGATTAAGAACATACAAAATGGTTAAAAAGTGAATGTTGATTCATTTTGATGCTATGATTTTTCAGGTTTTAACTCAACTCTACGTCAAGGGAATATTACTCATCATGAGTATATTCAGGTTTGTACTTTATAAACTCTTTTTACATAAAAGGATGAACAGTTTATATATATGTATTAGTTTTTTTAACAGGTGGGCAAAGGGAGAGATGTGGGGCTCAATCAAATAGCTTTGTTTGAAGGGAAGGTTGCTGGTGGTAATGGTGAACAGGTTCTAAGTCGAGATGTGTACAGACTTGGCCAGCTTCTTGATTTCTTTAGAATGATGTCATTCTACTTCACAACTATTGGTTTCTATTTCTCTACAATGGTATGTACTCTTGTATCTGGAGCTGTTCCAAGTTTTATACTAATGATTTGACATTTTAAATGATCTCTTGCAGTTAACGGTGCTTACTTTGTATATTGTCTTGTATGGGAAGGCATACCTGGTAAGCATGGTTGCCTATATTGGTTATGACTGCATAAGCTTTCTTCATGGCTGATTCTTGTGTTTGTGCTTGGTTATTAATAGGCATTTTCTGGAGTTGGAGCTACTATTCAAGAAAGAACTATTCTTGTGAACAATACTGAACTTAGCGCCGCTCTCAGTGCTCAGTTTCTGTTTCAGATTGGTGTCTTCACTTCTGTGCCAATGATTCTAGGCTTTATTTTGGAACATGGTTTTCTCCAGGTACTTGATTAGAATCTCCTTGGAGACTGTCATTTGTTCTACTTGATTATCTACAGAACAGTAAAGCATGTGTTCTGAATCAGTGTTCACTGATGACATATAGTCATTTGGTGAAAATGAACTATTTTACTTTTGTGTGTTTGTTTGAAAGTAGAACTTGTTTTAACCATCTTCCACTGTGTAGGCCATTGTCAGTTTCACAACTATGCAGTTTCAGCTATGTTCTGTCTACTTCACATTTTCTCTTGGCACAAGAGCCCATTATTTTGGACGGACACTTCTTCATGGTGGTGCTAGTGTTTGTCACCAGTACCAAGACACTGGAAGAGGGTCGTTTGTAGTCAAGCATATCAAATTTTCTGAGAACTACCGTCTTTATTCCAGAAGTCATTTTGTTAAAGGGTATACTCTTTGTGTCTTATGTCCATACATTGATTATGAATACCACTCAGCCATAGTAAAGGATGAAAAGTTCATTGGTATGTTTTTATATTCTCTAAGGATGGAGGTTGTTCTCTTACTGGCTGTCTACCTTGCTTATGGAAATGAGGAGTCTGGTTCTGTTTCCTACATTCTTCTGACGCTTAGCAGCTGTTTTTTGGCTTTCTCTTGGCTCTTTGCTCCTTACCTGTTCAACCCTTATGGATTTGAGAGGCAAAAGTAAGTAATGCTTGTCTGATTTAATGTTGTATTGTTGAGTAACATGTTCCCTCATTGAGAAATATCTTTCAGACTCCTGGAGGACTTCAAAGAATGGAGTAAATGGCTCTTTTGTAAAGATGGTGGGATTGGTGTGGAAGGAACTGAAAGCTGGGAAGCTTGGTGGGAAGAAGAACAGGTAAGAACTCTCCATTTCCAGTTTTTTGTAACTCTTGTTAGATCAGGGAAACTAATATCTTTCTTACATCTACACAGTCTCACATTGGGACCTTGAGTGGGAGGATAGTGGAGATCATATTAAGTCTAAGATTCTTTATCTTCCAGTTTGGTATTGTCTACAAACTGAACCTGCATGGATTAGATACATCATCATTTGCGGTACAGCACCATGTCTTGTACTTACCATGAGTCTGAAACTAGTTGAAGAGTAGTAGCATTACTATTTTTTTTTATTTTGTTATGGGTTTCTTTATGTTTAATAATATAATACTTATACATGTGCAGGTGTATGGTTGGTCATGGGCTGCATTTGCTATGATTTTAGTTCTTTTCAAGGTTGGTTTATTCAATTTCCAAATAAACTTAATTCTCTTGAGTATATTGCATTTACTTTATCTGATATAACTCCATTTTGGGTGTACATTGCTTAGGTCTTTGCCTTGATTCAGAAGATTGCTGTGAATTTCCGGCTTGTGCTTAGGTCTATACAAGGCCTTGCCTTATTGGTGTCTCTAGCTGGCATAATCATAGCTGTTGTGCTGACAGAGTTGTCAGTGACAGACATAATTGCTTGTGTATTATTGGCTTTTATACCAACAGGATGGGGAATCCTTTCCGTAAGTTTCTTTCTCTCTAATCTCTGTTGAGTTCAGTTCTTAACAATGTAGTAATCTCTATTGTTTTGTAGGTTGCGTGTGCCTTGAAGCCAGTCATTAAGCGAATTGGGATGTGGGAATCAGTACGTTCCCTAGCAAGGCTCTATGATGCAGGAATGGGAATGCTCATATTTCTTCCCGTTGCGCTCTTATCGTGGTTTCAATCTTCCAAACACGTATGATGATGTTTAACCAAGTGTCTTGAGATCTCTCTCTCTCAGCCTCGCTGGAAACAATCCATGCCAGGGCATTTGAAATCTTCCTTCATTAGCTTTGCCTTTTGTTGAATGTTATCTATCAATTTGTTTCTGTTTCCCATATGTTTATTTGTGTGTGTGTTTCTATCTTTATAAGTTTTCTGAGTTAATGTAGTTGTTACAAAAAAAGGAGTGTAATGGTAGGTAGAAAATGAATATGAGCCCTATTTATAAAATTTTAAGCATTTTAAGACTTTTGTAGTATTATTTATCTCTAGATCTAGACATTTAGTACATGTTGCAAGTGAAATTACCTTGAGATTATGTAATAAAAGTTTCAATAAATTTGGAAGTTTATTTTTATGTATTTAAAAAAAAAAAATTGGAGACCATAGGCCAATGGTCATGACCGACCCTGGTCAGACTTTTGTCTCGGCTGGCCTCTGCTCTCTCGATGCGACATGAGAAATCAATTGTCTGAAGATAGGAACTCGCCCAAGAAACGAAACGCAACATGGGTGATAGCTTTGGTAAAAGTTCTCAGTTTACGTGGTCTCTTCTTTGATGTAATAAAACTCAGTATATGTTGCCTTCATCTTTGATGTACTATGGTGGTGTTAACATATGTTGCAGTAGGGGTGGGCGTTCGCGTTCGGGTTGGGTATTTGGATTTTTGGATATTTGGGTTATGGGTCAAGTACCGGTTCGGATATTTTTATATATCGGGTCGAATTCAGATAGTTTTAGTTTGAGTTCGGTATTTCGGATTTAGTTTCAGGTATTTAGATCTTGAAAGAAAAAATTAAAATTTTATATTGTTCAAGTTTCATGTATTTAAAATTTTACTATTAATTTAACTATTTTAAATGTTTCATAGGTTAGACGATTAATAAGTTTTAAAATAAATTATTGAAAATAGAAAATCATTAATCTAGTTGTTATTTTTTAAATTTTAGATGTAATTTTTGTTAAAAAACATGAAATAAGAAACTTAACATGTATTTAAAATGAGTAGCAAATCATTTTTTACATTAGATATATATTATCTGATATTAAGGCATATAAAACATTAATATAAATATTTTGACTAAAACAAAATATATAAACTAAGAATAATATATATATATATATATATATATATTCGGTTATCTTCGGATATCCATTTAGATTCGAGTATTATCCGTTTGAATTTGAATATCCAATCTCTCCTAATTCAATATCCATTCATGTATTTTGTTACTTCGGTTCGGATTTTGGTTCAAATATTATAGATCAGATTCGGATACAAGTCCGGATATCAGATAAAATGTACATCCCTCAGGAAAACAATCAGAGTAAGCAAAACGCCAATTAAATGCAGTTTCAGACTTTCGATAATGATGGTCTGAAGAGAACAATAGAATATGCTTGCTTTTACATCTTGTAAAGAGTTTTTTTCCTGGAACAAGAAATCTTCTTACAAGATGCAAAAGCAAACATATTCTCTTGTTCTCTTCAGACCATCATTACTGAAAGTCTGAAACTGCATTTTTAATATTTTTTCATCAGGCTCTAATACTTTTTTTTTGTCAACTGTCTAAAGGAGGAATCACTACAAGAAAACTAAGCATTTACTAGGAAACTTTACTAGGAAAATAATTCCTCGTAAAATTACTACGAGTTTACTTCGAGTTTACGAGGAAACCATGTTTCCTCGTAAGGTTCTCGTATACTTACGAGAAAACAATTTCCTCGTAAAGTCGTAGTAACATTACTAGGACTTTACGAGGAAAAAAACGCGGGCATANCTACTTTTCCTAGCAATTTCCTAGTAAATTCTCAGATTCGAAAATTTCTATAAATACCACCATATGTGATTCATTTGAAACACACCAAACAAATAGAAAATACTCAATTCATAACTGAAAGGAGTTCACAGTCAACATAATAGTTTCTTATCAACTCCTCGTAGCTTTTCCTCAAAGAAATAGCTTGGGGCTTTTCTTCTGGTAGATAGTTCGAGGAAAGCTATGTTGGGTTGATAAAAACCGTTCCGATGACTGTATACTTCTTTTAGTTTTTTTTTAAAAAAATTGTGATTTGGGGTTTAGGAAGATGTATAGGTATAAGTTATGGAAGTTGGTTTAGGTTTAGGGTTTAGGTTTAAGGTTAGGGTTTAGGGAATTTAGATTAGGTGGTTAGTTTAGGGAACTTATATTAGGTTGTTTAGTTTTGAAAATTTGAGGTTTAGGTGTAGAAGAGGTTAGGAGTTTGGTTGTAGAAGAGGTTATAAGTTAAGGAAGTTGTGGTTTGGGGTTTCGAGTTTAGGGATTTACAAACCCTTTCCTCGTAAATCCCTAGTAAGAGAAAACGCGGGCATAGTTGTTTCCTCTTAAAGTCCTAGTAATAACATTACTAGGANAAAAAACGCGGGCATAGCTATTTCCTAGTAAAGCAGTTTCCTCGTAAAGTCCTAGTAATGGTATTACTAGGACTTTACGAGGAAATAAAAACACGGGCATAGCTATTTCCTCGTAAAGGCCTAGTAATGTTACTAGGGCCTTACGAGGAAACAAAATTCCTTATATAAACTCGAGCAATCCGATTTCTCATTTGTAGTATGTTTCTCTCTGAATTCTCTTAAGGTTCTCTCTATTTCCTACTTAGGTGGTTAGATTAGAGAATTTAGATTAGGTGGTTAGATTAGGGAATTTAGATTAGGTGGTTAATTTAGGGAATTTAGATTAGGTGGTTAGATTAGGGAATTTAGATTAGGTGGTTAGTTTAGGGAATTTAGATTAGGTTAATTTAATTTTTTAACTGTTTTTTTAAATGATACTAGTATATTAATGATACTAGTTATCGAGCCGGGATGACGACTTCGTTCGTCAATTTTAACGAGCAACATCCGTAGTTTAGTTTTTTTTCTCTTTAATTGTATATGAATTTAAAACTTAAATATTTAGTTATTTATAAAATATTTTGTTATTTCTTTTTATTTATAATTTGGATTCTTTAATTTTTTTTTAAATATATTATTTATATTTATTTTAATTATTTTTTTTAATAGGGAAAAATATTTCAAAGTAAATTCCTAGTAAAGTATTACTAGGAAATTACGAGGAAAGTGGTTACTAGGAAATTACGAGGAAAGTGGTTACTAGGAAATTACGAGGAAAATGGTTACTAGGAAATTACGAGGAAAGTGGTTACTACGACTTTACGAGGAAAAAGGCTTTACGATGAACGTGTTTCGACGAAACGCGTTTCCTCGTAAGTTCCTAGTAAAAGGCCATTTACTAGGAACGAACGAGGAAAACCTGCCCTAGTAATGGACGAGTTTTCTTGTAGTGAATGTAGAATTCCAACTCTTCAAAATCTTAAATTATAACATATTAAAAAAATTAATTAAAGGTTGGGCATCCCTATATATTTGAAAAGATGTAATCTTAAGTTTATATCAATTAATTTTTTTTTCATCTTACGTGGCATCTCTCTATACCTTCTAATTCAATTTAAAAGGATTATAGAACACCTTATATAAACTATAGTCTAAAAATTATATTTTCTATCAGTATAATATTTCGCACACTATAGTTGATCATATATATCAAATATTTATTGTTCCGTAGGTTTTCCTTAAACAAAACCTATGGAATTACTTAATGTGATTAATATATATATGGTAATTAATGATTTTAAACAATAAAGACTTGAAAACAATCTGTATATTTTTATCGTTTTGTTTATTTCTTTATTATTAAAATAAATTACACAATTATATTAATCATTAACAAAAATCTAAATTTTTTTTGTGTATGTTGTATTTCGAAATTTTTAAAACGAGTATAAATTACTAAAGCTGTTAAAAGTCTCACATAAGATACAATTATTATAAGAGCATATGAAGAAGTAATTTTATATTAATAAGTTTAATGTTAGTAAATATATATATATATATATATATATATATATATATATATATTTCATATTGTTTAAATTAAATTATACATCGTATGAAAATACATACTAATATTTTGATATTTGCATTGAACATATATTGAAAAGTTAATATTTTAATTTTAAAATGTGTCATTGTTTTTTCGAACTGATTATGAATTATTGAAACTACTAAACATCTCACATTAAAAATAATTCATTGGTGTAAAATTTCATTATACAAATATGCAAATAGTTACAAAATCATATGAGTAGAAACCTCATTTAATAAATATACATATTAAAAGTGTGTTATATGTCTATGTTAATATCATTTAAATTTAATTATATATCATATACGACAGATAAGATTGATTGTTTGATTTATTTATCCTAATTGTGAATAAACAAGAGTGATCGTTAGATTTATATGCACACGCCAATTTATTACATAATAGTAACTGATTTCTTAGTTATTTAATATATATATTTATTATTTTATTTTTCATAATATGCAGAAAAAAACATAAAATAAATAATAAATATAAAATACTTATCCTGCAAAAAGTGCAAATCTTAACCTAAGTATGTACCTTTTAAATTGTTTTAAATCTTAAGCATTATTTAAATCTTAGGCCAAACCAAACAAATGAAATGAGAATAAACTTCA
Source organism: Eruca vesicaria subsp. sativa (assembly GCA_932364175.1). Taxonomy (NCBI): domain Eukaryota; kingdom Viridiplantae; phylum Streptophyta; class Magnoliopsida; order Brassicales; family Brassicaceae; genus Eruca; species Eruca vesicaria. The sequence continues at coordinate 38,454 of CAKOAT010217376.1, read as the reverse complement.
AAATCAATATTTATATCGAGTAATAACCAAAATGAAAAAGACACAAAAAAAGAAATTTTTTGAAGATAGATAGAACTGACACGTGAACGTAAACTTTTTATAACCATAATTAATTTTTATATTGCTAAATCATGATATAAAAATGAGCTGAAATAGTTACATTGTAATCAAATAGACCCGAGATTTTTTGACATAAATGTTATGTTCTTTGCGGTAAGTGATATTTTGGTCTAAACATTTTTAAAAATGAGATCAGTTCACCAGTAAACAAATTATGTAATTAACAAAAAAATTAAAAAAATATTTACAGACCAAAATATTAATTTAATTAAGAATATACATTTATTTTGGTATATAATTTTTTAAATAATTTTATATAAATTTATTTAAATTTAAGCAGGTCTTATCCTAGTTGGATGACTAATGGATGAGAGTGGGAACTGACTTAAATGAATTCTAACCCATTAAATATAAAGTCAAATGGCAAACTTGAATGTATAGATTGGTTATTGCTACCGTGTCTGAACGTTGTAACACAATCAAAATATAGATGAAGAATTCAACATTTTGTATTTTTTATAAGGAAAGCATGACTTTCATTTGACATACTGCTTTTGAGTCCATTTGACATACTGCTTTTGAGTCATTAATGACGAAATCATACTCATTGTTATATTCATCGCTGTAGAGTGTAGACCAAATCTATTAAAGTATGATTTATTTTTGGATTCATCTTATTCATCTTCTAGAGTGAACTTCTAGAATCACTAACCAATAGGGTGGTGTTATTTCATATTTGATCTTTAAAAAAGGAAACAAAATCTTATTAAATTATATTATATTTTTAAAATTAAATAGAAAAATAAATAAAATAATAATATTTACAAAAAAGAAAAAATTCTTTAAAAACTATTTTAACACTAAAACATTAAATAAAAAAAATTAATATACTATTTTATTTATTTTTATCTTTAATTTAAAAACATAATATAATATAACATAACAATATTTTGTTTCCAATTTAAAGATATATTAAAATATTTTTTTTAAATTGTTTTTTTGCAATTATTACTGTTTTATTTTATTTTTATCTTTTTATTTAAAAACATAATATAATATTAAAAGATTTTTTTTAAAGAATTTTTTTTTGGTTTTTCAAATATTTTTATTTTTTCTATTTTTATTTTAAAAACATAATATAAATTAACAAAATTTATTTCCTTTTTAAAAAGATATCAAATATGAAAAAGACTATCCTATTAGTTGGTGAACCAAGAGATTAATCCTAGAAAATAAACTCAAGAATAACTCTTAAAATATCCAGAAAAAAATACAAAGCAAAAAGACACAAAAACATTCCACCAAAGAAGATTGGAATAGTGTAATTAAATAGTATATTCAAAATGTCACTGTTTAACTGAATAAATACCAAAATTATAGATAATAATCTGTAATACAAATCTCAGAAAAAATCTTATTATTTATTATGTTGGATTAAATTTCGGTCTCATATGAGTGAGCGTTAAATGATAATTTGCTTAACTGTAACGTCTATTTAATCGGACACGTTGAACCTTCATTACTCACAAAACATCCCAACGATAACATAAGAAAGCCAGCTCCGCCACAACTCCGTGGAAACGATGGCGTTTCGCGACGGTTCTATCACCACCTTCCTCAGACTTCCTCTTCTTCTCTTCTGCTTCCTCTTGCCGGCAAGCTTCTCTGACGCTACTATCCCATCCACGTTGGACGGTCCGTTCACGCCGGTGACGATTACATTAGACACTAGTCTCCGGGGAAAAGCAGTTGACTTGCCTGACACTGATCCACGTGTCCAACGCTACGTCACCGGTTTCCAGCCGGAGCAGATTTCTCTAGCTCTTTCCTCTAATTATGATTCCGTATGGGTCTCTTGGATCACAGGTTCATTTTTCCACCAACTCTTTTACATTTTTTTTTCATTGCTTGTATATTAAGTTAGGTCTTGTAACTCGGATTAAACCTGACAATGAACTTAAAGCGAAGATTATTTTACTCTGGCAAAGCAGGTTTTGTCTGCTGAGTTTGCCTTAATTGCCTCACCTAACATTGGCTTAGATTATTGTATGAATTTTGTGTGTTTAAAAAAATAAAAATTAAAAGCTAAGATTCTTTTACTTTAAGTTTGTATTTAACTAATGTAACTATTGTTGTGTCTGAAAGGTGAGTTCCAAATCGGTACGAACGTGACGCCATTAGATCCGACAACTGTCGATAGTATTGTCCAGTTTGGTACTTTGGGGGACTCATTGATTCATACAGCCAAAGGATCTTCACTTGTATATAATCAACTTTACCCTTTTGAGGGTCTCCTTAACTATACTTCTGGGATCATACACCATGTTCGCATTACAGGTTCTTCTTCTTTCTTTTACTTTTATTTATTTTAGCTATATATATATATAAAGTGTATAAAAAAAACACTATATATATATATACATATACGTCTGTCTGCCTAGAGTAGTACTGTGTGTATATTTTAAATGAAATGACAACCCTTACTAGTATTAAAACAACTACTTTGGATAGTTGTAAAGCAAACCGTATGAATGTTGCGCTTTAATTTGCAAAATATTTTTATTTTAAAGGTTACATAAAAGTAAGGTAAAAGATTTATGAGTCATTAACATTTTAAAGTTTATTTTAATTATTATTTTTGACAATTTGGCGGTCATAATATACCACCTATATATAATTGTGACCATACTAAACACGTTGAAACAACTGAGGCTTTATTAAATCGACTCTTGATAAGGTGTTGGTTCTTTGAAACGCAGGGCTGAAACCAAGTACTGCCTACTACTATCGATGTGGGGATCCTACACATGGTATGAGTAAGATACACAGTTTCAAGACAATGCCGGTTTCTAGCCCCACGAGTTACCCCAGCCGAATAGCAATTGTTGGTGATACTGGTCTAACTTACAACACAACAGCTACAATTAGCCACTTGGTTCAAAACTCTCCGGATCTTGTTTTATTGGTCGGTGACATGAGTTATGCAAACTTGTATCTAACGAACGGGACTGGCTCAGATTGTTACTCTTGCAATTTCTCAAATACGCCTATACATGAGACGTATCAGCCACGTTGGGATTATTGGGGTAGATTTATGGAGAATCTTACTTCTAAAGTTCCACTTATGGTGATTGAAGGAAACCATGAGCTTGAACTGCAAGCTGGGAACAAAACATTTGAAGCTTATAGCTCAAGATTCGCTCTTCCTAATGTAGAAAGTGGCTCTACTTCGAAGTTTTATTATTCCTTTAACGCTGGTGGGATTCACTTTGTTATGCTTGGTGCCTACATCGACTTTGCTAGATCAGGTTTGATTTATATCCTCACTCTGACCTCTTTGTTTACATGTTTGTGTGCGTCTCTTTCTAAGGTTTTTGTCGGTTTTTTCAGGGGCGCAATACGAGTGGCTAAAGAGGGATCTTGCTAAATTCAATAGATCGGTAACTCCATGGTTAGTAGTTACTTGGCATCCACCATGGTACAGCACTTACACAGCGCATTACAAAGAAGCTGAATGTATGAAAGTAGCTATGGAGGAGTTGCTTTACTCTTACCGTACCGACATTGTCTTCAACGGACATGTAAGAACCTAAACACAAACCTGTCTTAATATCAGAGCCGGTTTTGGGCATAGTGACATAAAAAAATTAGCATATGACCTCCAAAATACTATATGTTTTGGCCCCCAAATGACTTTTAAAAACATGTTTAGTAACTGTTTTAAGCCCCATAAATTTTAGGGTGGCTCTTTGATTTGGTATGACTGACTTTTTTTTTTCTTTGTGTGAAAACATGTTTGAAGGTTCATGCTTATGAACGGTCTAACAGAGTATACAACTACCAACTAGACCCATGTGGTCCAGTTCACATAGTAATTGGTGATGGAGGTAACCGTGAAAAGATGGCGATTGAGCACACCGATGAACCAGGTAAATGTCCTGACCCATTATCCACACCAGATGCAGCCTTGGGTGGGCAATTTTGCCCTTCGAACTCCACCACAACCGGTGCGTTCTGTTGGGATCATCAACCTCCTTATAGTGCCTTGAGAGAAAGCAGCTTTGGCCATGGAATCCTAGAGGTAACGGTTTTAACTAACTCCTAAACACCTGAATCACATTAGGATTAGACTCTAATTTAATCTGATTACTTGCAGATGAAGAACGCGACATGGGCACTATGGACATGGCACAGGAATCAAGACACAAACAGTCAAGTTGGAGATCAGATTTACATTGTGAGACAACCTGATCTATGTCCCCCTCACAACGTCACAACCTGATCTTGTCCCTGTTAACCATTGCTGAGCTTGAAGTTTAAACGGAAATGCTCTAATAAATGATTTGGCTTACAGCCTCATCCAAACAGTGATTTTTTTTGTTTGTGTTGTGTGTACACTATTGGATGTAGCAAGTATTTAAATTTTACCCCAACATAATAAATTTTTAATATTTCTATATAAAAGGGAAAATTTATTATTTGGAACTGAGCCAACGTAATACATGAAAATCCTAATACTCAAAATACGACAAAGAATTCGAGTTAACAAAATTATGGTCTCTCATCGTTTTAGATTTTTATTTGTTATATTTTTTTGTTGTATATTTATTTGTGCAAATTGTATATGATCTATTTAGTAATTATATGTATAATCTATTTAATATCTAATCTATTAAAAGAGAAGTCACACGACTTTAGTTCATGTGTGATATTTTTTTATTTGGACCATCATTAGAAAGTTTGTTAAATTTTATAACATAATTATAAAAAAAAATTCTTATCTTTAATCTATTATTAAAACATAAACATTACAACTTATTTTATGTGGATTTTAAAGTTGGACCTCGTATTATTTAGATTATCTTAATTTTTAATTCAATCTTTAATAAGCTAAATTTTCTTAAATAATTTTACACTAATAATCATAATTATTTTCTTCCATATTTCATATAATATTTCTAATTCGAATACACTGTATTATTCAATCAATATATTAATCTATAAATATGTATTGTACTTCCATTATAAAATAAACTATATTATATATTTTTCATTTTTGTCGATTGTTTGTAGACAATCGAAACCTACATCTAATATTGCTTATATTGATACTATCAATACTATTAACCATTGCTATCTCAATACTATGAAATTGACTAAATTCTATATTTTCTTTGTCCATATTCATTATACGGCAAACTTTAAACTATGAATGGACATTTGAGAACCATCCGAGTTCGTTACGAATCTATTTAGGTTTCAAAATTTTTAGGTTAAAAATTTCATCTCCATTCGATTAATTATAAATTTTGGTTCGGGTTCATTTCAGATGTTTACGGATTTGGATTTGAATAACCAGTTTAATATGTTTTGACCGTATGTATATCTACAATACACTTATGAAAACAATTAATACAAAATATAGTTTTAATCATGTTGTTTAGTCACATAAAATAATAAAATAAGTATAAACAAACTCAAAACTATATAAAAGTAAACAATATTAAATTTATATATAATTTGTTTAAGCAAAAAGAAAACCCGAGCGGGGGCCATGACATGATCTAGTATATATTTAAGTTGTTAAAAAAGAGAAATTAAAGTTTCAAAAAAAAATGTTCCTAGAAGATATCAAGGAACTCTAGGACGAAGAACAGGCGACTTTTACGCCTTCTGGTCACACGTTTTGTAAGTTCTGTTCTAAAGAGCATAAAGGTCATTGTCTTGTTCGCAGCAATTCACCTCTCCTCATTGTAGGCCCATGCGTCCAGGTGGATCCGACATTAGAAAGCGATCGTTACGTATTCCGGTGGAGTGGTCGGAACGCTATATAAACCGAATTTAACCAAACCCATCGAACCAAGATTTTCGGTTTTCAGTTTCAGTCCTGTTTCAAGCTATATAAACCAATTGGTGATATTTTAAAATATTTTAAGTTATCAGTTTGATTTGGTTCGCACTTCTAAACCGATCAGGTTTTCGGTTTGTGTGAAATTTCTATGATTCCAACCTCATCAAGAAATTATTTATTTTACAAACTGAACTTTATGATAACTACATATTATGTCGAGAGAATCCTCTGGCGAACACAAACAAAATATTAACATGCTACAATATGGTAAAATGTAAAGGATGGGCATTGGATGACTAACTGATGAGAGTGGATATTGACTTGGACGATTTTAATCCATTATTATAAAGTCAAATGGCTCACACTGGAATGTGAATTTGGTTATGACAACCGTGTGTGGAATAATTCAACAATATTGTATTTTTTTATAAGGAACTGACTTTTGTGACGCATTTGACATACTACTTTTGGGTCATTGATGACGAAATGATTCTCACTGTTAAATTCGTCGCTGTACGTTGAGCAAATCTATTAAAATACCCAGAAAAATACAAAGCAGAAAGACGTAAAACATTATGGTTAGATTCTACTAGGGGCGAATTGAATAATGCAGTTGTGATTTGTTTAGTACTTTACTAATATTTGATTTTTTAATTGGTTTTGCTTCAAAGAAATATTTTCTGGATATCCAAAATTTTTTTGGACATTTCTTAATATTTACAAATATTTACAGATATCTTGTTTACTTTGTTTAGTACAAATGAATCTAAAAATAATACAATTTGTTTTCCTAAACTATCTTTTACGTAAAAAAAAATTAGTGAGACTATATATTCCATAAACTTTTAAAATTAATAAATTTAAAAAAACACACACAAAATTTTAGAATTATTTTAATTTTTATAAAGATTTGATATCACTTTCTTAATTTAATACCTTGATAAGTAACTTTATAAATGAAATTAATAAAATGATATGTTAAAAAAATAATTATATAAATTATACATTTAAAACTCTATATGTAATTATATATAAATTTGCTTGTGATTTGTTTAGTTTTTAATGACTTACAGGTATCCAGATTCTTAGATTAAATTGAAATGAATAATGAATTAAATCAAATTTAATGGATAAATTACCTGATCCTAGATTCTACACCAGAAATAGTTGAACAGTTGCAAATTATAAGTATACTCACTATGAAATTTGTGGTTGTGGAATTATATGCATAAACAAATAAAGTGACAGTATATTCTTAAAACCAAAGTAAAATCCGTTATTCATATCAATTCACTCAAAAATTATAGTATCTAATATAATTTTTCGAAGTAAATCACAAATATCAATTTAAAAATGTCAAATATCAATTATGAATGTAAAATCGTTATGTTAGATTCTCCACCAGAGAAGACTGGAATAAGGTACTTTATATAAGCAAAACGTCACTGTGTAACTATAAATAATCTATAACACAAATCTCCTCGAAGCTGCACGTATACATACACATTCGAAAAATCATTTTAAAAAATCTTCATATTCTTATTTTTGAATAATTTTCAGTCTCATATGATCATAATTGCGTGCTAAATGATAATATATTGCTTAACGGTAATGACTATTTAATGGGGCATTTTGAATCTATTTTCTTCACAAAATATCTCAACGCCAACATAAAAAGCCGCTCCACTACCGTGGAAACGATGGCGTTTTGCGACGGTTCTATAGCCACTTTCCTTCCACTTCTTCTGCTCTTCTGCTTTCTCTCTACGACAAGCTTCTCTGACGCTATCCCCTCCACGTTGGACGGTCCTTTCACTCCGGTGACGATTACATTAGACACCTCTCTCCGGGGAAAAGCAGTTGACTTGCCAGACACGGATCCTCGTGTCCAACGCTACGTCACCGGTTTCGAGCCGGAGCAGATTTCTCTAGCTCTTTCCTCCAACTACGATTCCGTATGGGTCTCTTGGATCACAGGTTCATTTTCCCACCAACTTTTATACCTTTTTTTCAGTTACTTGTATATAAAGTTAGGTCTTGTGGCTCTGATACAAACTTAAGATAAGATTCTTTTACTATAAGTTTGTGTCTAATGTAACTCTTGTTGTGTCTGAAAGGTGAGTTCCAAATCGGTACGAACGTGAAGCCATTAGATCCGACAAGTATCGATAGTATTGTCCAGTTTGGTACTTCGTCGGGCTCACTGACTCATACAGTCAAAGGATCTTCACTTGTTTATAATCAACTTTACCCATTTGAGGGTCTCCTTAACTATACTTCTGGAATCATACACCATGTTCGCATTACAGGTTCTTCTTTTACTTTAATTTATTTTAGCTATGTATAGGCCCCATGTTTGCATAGTGTGTGTATATTTGAAATGAAATGACAGCCCTCACTAGCATTATTAACAACTACTTTTTTCCTAATTGTAAAGCAAACAAAATGAACATGTTTCCCTTCTTGATTGTAGCTTTTATATATAGTCCCCATATATGTTGATTGTTTATAGTTTTAAAAATATTTTTTTTGTCTTTGCAAAACCAATTTTTATCCAATGAAGATTTAGATTTGAGTTTTAGTTTTTGTAAAATTTATTTTATCAGCCATTGACAACATATATTTAACAAATAGATTCCATAAGATTAAGAAAATTATTGTTTTTTTATAAAAGTTCATCATTTATGAACAAAAACCAAAACCCATAGGATTTTATAAAAAACAGAAAATCTGTTATTTTTGCAAATATTGCTATTTTAAAATCGATAATTAATTAAATGCTATTATCTAGAAGATAAAATATGTAGAAAAATTACACACATAAATGATCTACAGTAATTTTAAACAATTTATTTATATTTAATTCCTTCAAATAAATCTCTGTATTTTATCTATAATTTATTAATAGTTTAATTTTTTCAGTTATAACTTTTAAAGTAAATTATTATTATGTTATTATTGTAAGCATAGGGAGAAAACATTTGAAACTTAAAAAGCATTTTATGTGTCAAAATACAATGTATTATATTGAAAATTAAATTGAAATAAATAATTAAAAAGGATTTGGTTTTTGAAATACAGGGCTGAATCCAAGTACTGTCTATTACTATCGATGTGGGGATCCTTCACATGGTATGAGTAAGATACACAGTTTTAAGACAATGCCGGTTTCTAGCCCCACGAGTTACCCCAGCCGAATAGCAATTGTGGGTGATACTGGTCTAACTTACAACACAACAGCTACAATAAGTCATTTGGTTCAGAACAATCCGGATCTTGTTTTACTGGTCGGTGACGTGAGCTACGCAAACTTGTATCTAACGAACGGGACTAGCTCAGATTGTTATTCTTGTAATTTCTCAAATACACCTATACACGAGACGTATCAGCCACGTTGGGATTATTGGGGTAGATTTATGGAGAATCTTACTTCTAGAGTTCCTCTTATGGTGGTTGAAGGAAACCATGAGCTTGAATTACAAGCTGGGAACAAAACATTTGAAGCTTATAGCTCGAGATTTGCTTTCCCTTATGTAGAAAGTGGCTCTACTTCGAAGTTTTATTATTCCTTTAACGCTGGTGGGATTCACTTTGTTATGCTTGGTGCCTACATCGACTTTGCTAGATCAGGTTTGATATATATCCTCACTCTGATCTCTTTGTTTACATGTTTGTGTGCATCTCTTCGAAGATTTTTGTCGGTTTTTGCAGGGGCGCAATACGAGTGGTTAAAGAGAGATCTTGCTAAATTCAATAGATCGGTAACTCCATGGTTAGTAGTTACTTGGCATCCACCATGGTACAGCACTTACACAGCGCATTACAAAGAAGCTGAATGTATGAAAGTAGCTATGGAGGATTTACTTTACTCTTACCGTACGACATTGTCTTCAACGGACATGTAAGAACCAAAACACAAACCTATTTTATCCGAGCGGCAATATAAAACATTCGTCTATGACCTTCAAAATATCAAATAGTTAATACTTATATAAATGTATACATTTTTGGCCCCCAGATTATTTTTAAAATCTATGTTTTGTAATTGTTTCATGCACCATAAATTTCAGGGTTGGCTTGTTACTATCTTTGCTTATTGATTTGGTATGACTGACTTTTTTTACTTGGTGTGAAAACATGTTTGAAGGTTCATGCTTATGAACGGTCTAACAGAGTATACAACTACCAACTAGACCCATGTGGTCCAGTTCACATAGTGATTGGTGATGGAGGTAACCGTGAAAAGATGGCGATTGAGCACACCGATGAACCAGGTAAATGTCCTGACCCATTATCCACACCAGATGCAGCCATGGGCGGGCAATTTTGCCCTTCGAACTCCACCGCGACTGGTGCGTTCTGTTGGGACCAGCAACCTCCTTATAGTGCCTTGAGAGAAAGCAGCTTTGGCCATGGAATCCTAGAGGTAACGATTTTAACTAACTCCTAAACGCCTTAACCACCTTAAGATTAAGACTCTAATTCAATAAAATTGATTACAATGCAGATGAAGAACGCTACATGGGCACTATGGACATGGCACAGGAATCAGGACACTAACAGTCAAGTTGGAGATCAGATTTACATTGTGAGACAACCTGATCTATGTCCCCCTCACAATGTCACAACCTGATTGATTAACCATTTGCTATGTTTGAAATTTAAACTGAGTGTTCTAATAAATGATTTGGCTTATTGCCTCATCCAGAGAGTGATTTTTGTGTGTGTTTGTGTGTAACAAGTATTGAGTTTTTTTACAAGAAATATAATACTCTTTTTTTTTTTGGACAAACAAAGCATTGCATTACTACTTAGAGTTTACTCTCCCAAGGCGGAGTTCATTACAAACGAAGCAAGAGCTGCTTTCGCTACTGAATCAGCGAGAAATAAAGCTAAACGATATTACATCAAATAACGAAACAAAGTGATAGATATCAAACATGATACCGAAAAGTTCAGATTGATACTCTCCCTTCCTCAAAAGATTGATAAGAGATAGAGAATCAGATAGAACCGCAAGGGATCGGACGTTTGAGTAGACAGCGGTCGAAACCGCGCGATGAACAGCAATGGCCTCTGCCATTAAAGCTGACGAAACATGGATATGAACCTCTGATATGGTGTGAAGAGACATGGTATAATCACAAGAAATATAATACTCATAAAAGTTCAATAATTATATTAAAAAAGGAGGGAAATAAAAGTTTCAAAAAAGCTGTTACTAGAAGATCTCAAGGAACTCAAGAACAAAGCTGCTGCAAACAGGGCAATGATTTTTCTGAGCCATAAGCTCTTTAGAACAGAGCTTACAAAACATATGACCACAAGGCGTAAACGTGGCGCCTTTGAAATTCACCTGACAAACGCAGCAATTCACCTCTCCTTCTCCTCCACCTCCTCCATCTTCTTCTTCTTCCTCTTCTTCGTCTTCTTCGTACTCCTCTTCTTCATCATCCATGGCATAGCGTGCTCCCGTTAACCCCATTTGCCTATCCGTCTCTTCCAAAAGATCCATCAACGACATCGTCTGCTTCGGGGCAGCATCTGCTTTCTCCTCTGCTCCTCCCTCCTCGCTGTCGTCTTCTTCTTCCTCCCCCTCATCGTCGCTTGAAGCCGCGGCAGCTTCTGCTTCCGCGGCTTCTTGAGCCGCGACAGCTTCTCTGGCAGACATCTGCCTCTCGTCAACGAACTTGACGACGGGATGACGACGTATCTTGTCGTCATCTCCGTCACCGTGTTCTCTAACGGAATCGTGCCGTGAGAACTGCGGTTTGAAGCTTCTTGAAGGCGGTCCGTCTCCAGGAGCGCTCACGTCAGCAGCGAAGTCGTCGTGGTTTTTACCCGACGCGACACGTATCGAAGGTCCGCGCGTGAACGCCCCGCGTCCAGGTGGATCCGACATTGGAGTTGCGTGGACTTTATTGTTTTGTCGGGGGTGTTTTGGATTAGGGATATGGATATCCGAGGCGGGGATGTGAAGAGACGAGGTCCAAGCGGAACCGCTTCGTTTGAGACGGAGTTTCTCACGGAATATCTGCCACGTGGTCCGATCTTTTTGCCCTTCCTTGTGGTATTCGTCGCGTATGATGTCGAAAAGCGTTTGTGTTGTTGTTGGTGTTGGTGTTTGGTGCGGTACAAGAGATTTTTGCGGTAAAGGCGGTGGCGATGGTGGTGGGATAACGATCTCGCCACCAAGAACAGCGTCTAGAGTTAGTCCGGCTAACGAGTTGCTACGTTTCTTTAAAGCCGACATTTAACTCCCACGCCTTCTCCCGCCACCTTCCTCCATCATGGATTAGTAACGGTAAATAAAGTAGTTAAATATGTTTACAAACTATAATGGAGATGTTTACCTCTTGCATTGGAATTTAGAGAGTGTTCATTGCTTAGACTGGAAAATTTCTAACGTTTGGAATTTTTGGTGATGATGTGTTTTGTTGGATTGACTTTTAACTTTTTATCATATAGACTGTTTTTTTTTTTTTTTTTTCTTACCTCCTTAAATTGAAACTAATTTTTGTGGGTGAAAGTGTTTTGAAATGGAGAAAAAGAGCAAAGAAGAACGAGTCATAAGGTGAAAAATGATCTAATTTAAGGATGTTTTCCATAGTTTTTGTAGGTCCAAAAAATATTAATTACTTATTTGTAATGATGATCAATGTGAGTTAGTAGATAGTTGAAGAAATCTTTTATAAAGATACAACAAACAGGAAGTCAATATGTCCGAGTGGTTAAGGAGACAGACTTGAAATCTGTTGGGCTTCGCCCGCGCAGGTTCGAACCCTGCTGTTGACGATAATTTTTATTGAAAAAATAAAACCAACAAAGGAAGTTCGAGAAAATATTACCCATCGGCGTTAATTAATCTTCTGCGGTAATCCTCATTATCCTTAATCACCGTAACCCAACACTCAGTGAGCTCAGCCCAATCAAATTGTGTATAACGACACTGCAAAAACCGTTAAACCCAAAGTTAATACTGTCTTAAGCAAATTTCTTTTTTAATACTGTGAAAATTTACAATTATTATTTTTGAGATAATTACATTTGTAGATAGAACCGGTAAGCCCAAAGCTATGGCCCATATAATATATCAGATCGTCTCCTTGACCGCGCATGAATCTCCAACTACTACGCGTCGAAACTTGTTAGGGGTCTCACACGATCTGAAACCGATCACTCCTCTAGAATCATCGGTTTCGTGCTGCGCAGATTCTCGAGTTTCTCTCTCTCTCTAACTTAAGGTAGTCTTCTTTCTCTAAACCATATAATCAAATTAATGTCAATAATATAATAGACTTTTAGCTGATACTCTAATGGTTTTATTGATCCAGAACGAAGAGGGGAACTTCTCTTGTAAGTCACTTGCAGAAGCTGCCAATTTTGAAATTTGAAGAGTCGGATCTGTGAAAAGTTTGATCCTATGAGGTTTCAGTTGGAAGAAGGAATCTGATTCTAGGGTAGAATCTAGGGTTTTGTAATTTGATCTGATCCAAAGATTGGAACTTTGATAGTAGTTTAGGTTTGTGTAAGCAATAATGGGTACGGAGAATCAAAATTATCCGAATTTTCCAGCTAGACCTCCTCCTCCATCCACCTCCTCCTCCTCTCCATTCGCATCTGCTCCGCCGCCAGGTGTCCCTCCTCAATCAAGTGGACCACAAACAGTTGGCTTTAGACCACTTTCTTCCCAACCCACAAGGCCTTTCACACCTTCTGGTCCTCCTATGGCTCCACCTGTGGGTGCAATGAGGCCTATGGTTTCTCAGATTCCAGGGAGTAGACCTCCTCCGCCAGCGTACGGAGGAGGTCCTCCTGGTGGTGTTGGCGGCTCTTTTCAGCGTTTTCCAACTCCACCTCCGTTCCCGGGCTCTCAAAACCCTCCTCCTAGTGGTCCACCACCACCAACTCAAACTCTTGCAGGTCACTTATCACCTCCAATGTCTCTTCGCCCACAGCAACCGATGGGACCACCTGGAGGATATGTATCTCCCCCTGGTTCTGGTTTTCAACAGTCTGTGCCTCCAGTTAATCCCTCTTACTCTGGTGTTGGTTCTGGTCCACCACAGCCATCTTTTCCTGGTTATCCAAGTAACCAGGGCTTCCAGTCTGCATCTCAGGGTCCTGTCTCATCATATCCTCCTCAGACAGGAGGATTTTCTCAGCACCCAGGACAACAGAATCTGCATCCTGGCTATGCACCTCCTACTACCAGTAGCATTCAAGGCTTGGCTGAAGATTTTAATTCGTTATCTCTTTCGAATATTCCGGGGTCGCTTGAGCCAGGACTTGATCCTTCCTCGTTCCCAAGGCCATTGGATGGTGACGTGGAGCCGAAATCATTTGCTGAAATGTACCCTATGAATTGTGATTCTAGATATCTTCGGCTGACGACTAGTGCTATACCAAACTCCCAGTCTCTGGCGTCGAGGTGGCATTTACCTCTAGGAGCTGTGGTTTGTCCACTTGCTGAGGCTCCTGAAGGGGTTAGTACTCGTCTAGCTAATCAATTCTTTTGAATATTTTCTTGTTTTGATGATTTGGAACTCTCCACGTGCTACGTTAGAGCCACATATAAATTTTTACTTATGTGCAACTTGTCGTTTTTATCTGTTCAGGAGGAAGTACCACTTGTTGATTTTGGCTCAACTGGAATCATCCGTTGCAGAAGATGCCGTACCTATATAAATCCTTATGTGACATTTACAGATTCTGGAAGAAAGTGGCGGTGTAATATTTGTGCTATGCTTAATGATGGTAATTTTTCCAAATCTTCAGGATTTGTTTGTTAATCAAAGTGCTACAGAACGTCAGTGTTGTTTTCTCTTGTTTTCCTTGATGGGAAAGGTTATCTATCAGGGAACTTAGTAAGGTTATACAAGGAACGTTTTTGGTGTTGTGTATGTTTATTCTTTTTTTGGTGGAATGTCATCTTTGTCGTTTTACCTGTGAATCTGATGTGAACTTGATGGGGAAGGGTTATCTATTAGGGGTCTTAGTAGAATTATCGTAAAGCTACAAGGAAGAGTATTTTTTTTGTTGTGTGTTTTTTTATTTGGTGGTGGAATGTCATCTTTGTTGAATTATCTGTGCATCTGATACGGACTTTTGCCCAGTCGTTGGAGTGTCCTTTTACTTTCCATAATATTATTTGAGCTATGGCTCTATGCTCAGTACTCTTAGGCATATACTTATCAGATGAATCCTAGTTTTATGGGTCAAACTTTTTGTTCAGTGCCTGGTGAATACTTTTCACATTTGGATGCTACTGGCCGAAGAATGGACATGGATCAACGGCCTGAGCTGACAAAAGGCAGTGTTGAAATCATAGCTCCAACAGAGTACATGGTGCGGCCTCCAATGCCACCAACCTACTTCTTCCTCATTGATGTTTCATTTTCGGCTACTAAAAGTGGGATGCTTGAGGTAAGCATGTTGGATTCTTAATTGTTGTGCATTAGATTTACTTTGTAAGGACCAACCCGTGCGCTTTTATCTAAATACACTACGTATCATTGGATCTAGACTAGATTAGACACTCTCTCCTTTTTAGATGCAAGCTGTCCTCAAATTTAGATCTTACACTGACTTTTTTTCTCGTTTGGCAGGTTGCTGCTCAGACGATCAAGTCTTGTCTGGATAACTTGCCTGGTTATCCCAGAACTCAAATTGGATTTATTACTTATGACAGCACTATACATTTTTACAACCTGAAGGTAGGAGAATTGTATATACGCAGGAATTTTGTTCTGAAATACTTTAGCATTTATCATGTATTATTTTTGGACTTTGGCAATGCAGTCATCTTTGAGCCAACCACAAATGATGGTGGTTTCTGATTTGGATGATATATATATCCCATTACCGGATGATCTCCTTGTCAATCTATCTGAATCTAGAAATGTGGTGGAAGCCTTTTTAGACAGTCTACCTCTGATGTTTCAAGATAATGGTAATGTGGAATCGGCTTTTGGTCCAGCCCTCAAAGCAGCGTACATGATTATGGTTAGTTACTATGGTTCCATTTGAAATGCAAATTCAGTTTATGTCAATGTCTTGTAATTTATATGGAACCTCATCTAAAATTTGTATCATTTTGTAGTTGACTCTGTTTTCTCTCTCCATTTCAGAACCAACTTGGTGGCAAGTTACTAATTTTACAGAACTCGTTACCTTCTCTTGGTGCTGGGCGGTTAAAGTTGCGCGGTGATGACCCTCGTGTCTATGGAACTGACAAAGAATATGTTTTAAGGGTAGCTGAAGACAACTTCTATAAGCAGATGGCTGCCGATTGTACCAAGTTCCAAATAGGAATTAATGTTTACGCATTCAGTGATAAGTACACTGACATTGCCTCCTTAGGTACGTGAATGCTATGGTTATCACTGGTTTTTCAATTTCAGGGGTTTGCAGTGAGTTAGTGGTGGCTTTTCCTCCCGTTAAACATTGCTGTTTTAAGTGCGAAAATTTTGTATTAAAGTGCATTGGTTTGTGTAGGGACTCTGGCAAAATACACTGGTGGACAGGTGTACTACTATCCAGGCTTCCAATCATCTATACAAGGAGATAAGTTAAGACACGAGCTGGCTAGAGACCTTACAAGGGAAACTGCTTGGGAATCTGTTATGCGAATAAGATGTGGAAAAGGTTTGCGAGTTTACGATACAATATTCATTCGTGCTGCCTGTTATGTCTCTCCAGATTTGCTAAATTCGTTGGTATGCTACATGTGATCTTATATATTTTGGCATGCAGGAATTCGTTGCTCGTCCTATCATGGGAACTTCATGCTAAGGTCTACTGACCTACTTGCTCTTCCTGCTGTTGACTGTGACAAAGCATATGCAATGCAGCTAGCTCTGGAAGAGACATTGCTAACAACCCCGACTGTCTATTTCCAAGTCGCTTTACTGTATCCTTGAATAATTTATAACCATACTTGAGTTTGAAGTTTGATTTTCAGCTGGTACATCACATCATGTAGTTTTAGTAAGCCTTAACAGAACTAAGATATACTGCTTCTTGCGGAGAGAGGCGTATAAGGGTACACACAGCTATTGCACCAGTGGTTACAGATCTCGGAGAGATGTATAGACAAGCAGACACTGGTTCCATTGTCTCTGTATATGCTAGATTAGGTAGGATATATTCAAGTTTTTTTCCCACTAGCATTATATGTTACTTTAGATGTTATTTAATAACTGTTTTAATTCTGCAGCCATTGAGAAAACTTTGTCCGCAAAATTGGATGATGCACGAAATGCTATACAGCAAAAGATTGTTAAAGCTCTCAGAGAATATCGTAATCTTCATTCGGTGCAGCATCGGTTGGGGTCTAGATTAATATACCCAGAGTCGCTGAAGTTCTTACCATTGTACGGCTTGGCCATGTGTAAGTCCACTCCTCTTCATGGTGGACCAGCTGATGCTTCACTTGACGAGCGATGTGGGGCAGGCTTCACCATGATGGCTCTACCTGTCAAAAAGCTATTGAAGCTGTTATATCCCAGTTTACACCGTGTTGACGAGTGGCTCTTAAAGGTTTGTGCATCTCTATCTCAATGTAGCCTAGCAGACATCTTTTCAGAAATTTCTTAAATCATTAATGAATTCACATGTATGCAGCCATCGGTAGACCATGATGACCTTAAGGACGTACTAAGGAGATTGCCACTGGCTGCAGAGAGTTTGGATTCTAGAGGCCTTTACATTTACGATGATGGGTTTCGATTGGTTTTGTGGTTTGGCCGGATGCTTTCACCTGACATTGCTAAAAACCTTCTTGGAGCTGACTTTGCAGCAGAGCTCTCAAGGGTAATGCTCTTTCATTCACATGCATCCTTACATATGAATTTATGAACGAGCATGAGATCCAATCATTGATACTATACTTGTTTCCTTACTCATATGCTTACATCTAATGATCTATATGCATCGATACTGTTACATGTCTTAGGTAACACTGGAAGAACAAGAGAATGGGATGTCGAAGAAGCTAATGAGGTTGATAAAGAAAGTGAGGGAGAATGATCCATCATACCATCCCATGTGTTTCTTAGTGAGGCAAGGAGAACAACCCCGAGAAGGCTTCCTTCTCCTCAGAAATCTCATTGAGGACCAGATGGGCGGGTCGACTGGTTATGTTGATTGGATGCTGCAAATTCATCGCCAAGTCCAACAAAATGCGTAATAGTTCACAATGGTAAGAAAACCCTTTATTCCATATCAATGCTTTAGTGCACCAAATCACATGTCCAACGCATCTTTGTTTTTTCAGACAACTCGAGTGCCGAGATTGCGCCTCTCTGTAACTATCAAAGAAACTCCTGAGCTCAAAACTTCTCGTTAAGCCATCGATGGTGGTATAAAAATGCGGATCATTGTGGTCTGCTTCCTTCATAATGTGTTGTTTCTTGGGGAAAAAAAAGAAGCACTAGTTTATTTTTTCTTCATTTGTTTTCTCTATATAATTTATGAACGGGCATACTTTGTTACTTTTTTTTTTGTTCTTTCCAATTTTTCTTGTGCATCTGTATCAGATTTATTTTGAAAGGGAGTTAACAGTCAACTAATTTTGTATTAAACAAGGATGTTAACAAGGAGAGATGACTTCTGTTTAAAATTAAAGATTTTTTCTTATGCTCTCAAATCTTCATTCAATTGGATATAAATAAGAAAATACGAATTGACTATGAAAATTCATAGCCAGTTCTAAGACTGTTCAAAGACTCTGATAGAACGGGAACCGTTTTTGTTAAGATAAGAAACGTGTCAATAATTTTGAGTTTCTGACTATGGTTCCATCTGATGAGAACCATCTTCGTACTAGCATCTTTCTTTGGCTCATGAGATAAGTTTATGTGAGAAAAGTGCAGAGGTTTTGTTGCAGGGTTTACTTGTTAAATGTGTTGGTCCAGAGCCCTCAAAGCAGCTTTCATGGTTTACCATGGAATCTTCTTCTTCTTAAGCCATAATGGTATAACAGGGTAAAAAGAAGTAGGGGATCATTGGGTGTCTACTTAGTTGTGGCATAATGTGTTGTTTGGGAAAATAAAGAAGCACTAGTTTGATTTTCTCTCTATATAATCCTTTTTCTTAATGTCCAGGCTTTTATCTCCTTGTTTTGCAGTGCCTATGATACAAAACCTTGAAGCAACTCTAAGAGCCGGTGCTGCTCCTAACACTCCTCAGTTTAGGCCTCAAGGTTTTAGCCAAGAGGAAGGTCTGAAACCATCTGAGAAAGGTTTCAAGTCTGAGGATGCTGAAACCTCAGTTGCAACTGAAAAAGTGTCAACGGTTGTTGTTTCGGCTAGTAAAGAGAAGGTGAAAGAGGATCCACTAGGTGATGCTAGGAGCAAGATTCAGGAAGAGATTACTCGTGAGTTTGCAGCTCTCATGGCGGAAGGGACACTAAGAGCAAGTGAAGCAGCTACTATAGCTACTAAAAGAGTGATGCAGAAGTATGGTCATCTCAATGCAGCTGCTTAGAGTCTAATAAAACAGATTAAACCGCTTTTTTTTTTTGCAATTGTATTTCTGTTTCCTAGCTACATTTGTATAATAATGGCTTTTCAATTTGAAATAATTAGGACACTACAGTCTCAGGTTCCAACTCAGTAGCTTTCTCTTTTGATCTACAAAACATCTCTGAAGGAATGTTGATGCTCCAATGTAGTCACTGAGCACATAATCTAACAAACCTGTAAAAACGCAACCAACATCAAATTCTGTTGTCACTGAGACTTTACAAGTGATGTGATGTGGTTTGCTTTGCATACCTTTGCCAACAACTAGACCAAACTGTTTCAAGGTTAGTGCATTGAAGCCTTCTCGCTTGGTGAAGTTGAGTATAAGAGCAACAGGTAGGAAGATAAAGAAGTTGAAAAGACCTAGAAACCCAAGAAGCTGAGCCATACAGAAGCTGTTACTTTCTTTCATCAATTATCTGGAAGCTTTTTGAGTATAAGAGTGATGTAAACAGCGTCTAGAGCCGCTGAGATCAGAGAGAAGATATCTCCAAGAAGTGGGTTCTTCTTACCTGTTGCCGTTGAGTCAGACTCTGAGTCACCCATAGTCACAATTATGGTACCAAACATACAAAGAAGAACACTGAGAAGTTTCAACCAAGTGAACTTCTCTCCCAGGAATAGTAGTGATACAAGAAAGGTGAAAAGGGTTGATGCACTGCTTAAGATTGTATTTGACTGCAAACTCACAAAATGGAAAAAAGGTCTTAAAGAGTTGTTTCAGAACAGAGCAACAAGGATGACGTAGTACACAAGTACACAACCCCTTGACGAGAGGGTTTCTTGTGTCACACGTAGAGACACATTACGAATTATCCATCCGATCATGTAACTTCTCCGAAACATAGCTACAATTTCTATCTTTAATACTGCATTCTACACCAATGTTATTATTTAGCTGCTCTTTATGAGCTTCCATGCATGATGCATGGATATCAGATCTCTATAATTATGAATCAATTTGACTAAAATAACAAGAAATTTGTAATAATAAAACAAAGTCTATCAACTTGAAAATCTTAAAACCAAGAACACAAACACCATGAAATTTTTCATTCTCTTGCTATGAAAACCCAGTTGAAATATACACATTGAAACAAAAGCAGAACATTAAAAAAGGAAATCACTAACTCCCTGAAACTTTAAACAAAAGAAAACAACCAAACCCAAAATAAAAATCAAGAAACAAAAAAAAAAAGAGATAAAAATTATGATCAAGAAGCACTAGGGTTCCGTGAATGTGCTGCACTAGGGTTCCGTGAATGTGCTGCACTAGGGTTCCGAGAATGTGCAGCGCTAGGGTTTAAGGAATGTGCTGCACTTGTGTTCCGAGAGTTTGCTCTCGAAGCAACACCCCACTCCATTGCCTCAGCCACGGCTCTTTCCCGTTCCTCCGGCGCCATAGAATCCTCACCGGAGGTTTCACCTGTCGACCGCTGAGGAGGACGAACTTCGTCGTAACGTACTGGAACAGCTATAGTGCCATCAGGAGCAGTTCCCAAGAAACCTAGAGCGGTTACAACGTCGCTTATGAGTGGCCGTAACGTTGCCTCTTCTTGTAAACACATTGCTGCTACTGCCACGGCTTGGTTAAGAGCTTTCTCCGGGAAAACTCCTTCTAGACTTGGATCAGCTAACTCCGGGAATCTACTTGGTTCTTTGAACACAGGTTGTGCCTAAAACACACAATGATTTTTATAATCAATTGAATCCTAAGCACTTTTCACACTCTCTCTCTTCATATTAAGCACCTTCCTCCTCCTAAGCACTTCTCTAAGCACCCTTGGATAAACATGCTCTAAGGGTTTTATGAGTGTGATTGGTTACAAAGTGGAGTAAATGGGTGAAAAAATAAAGTGGAAATGAGAGAAATGAAAAATAGTAAAATAATTTGGAGTAAACATTTTCATCTCATAAATGTTGAGAGAAGATTTACTCTAATTTTCTAAATGAGCTGAAACCATTTCCACTTGAGTGGATAAAATTAGAGGAAATGAGCTGAAAATTACTCTAATTATACCATTCAATCACACCCTATATATACTTAGGGCAGGGAGAATTTAGAAGTTACTAACCTTAATAAAAAAAATATTCTTCATAATTTTGTTTTTTTTAAATGTATATAATCTCCCAAAAAAAATAAAATTTAAGAATGTTTCAATAGATTGTGCCTAAATGCGACCTTGTATATAATATAAAGAACAAAGAAATAAAAAACTCACCCAAGTAACTAGATTATGTTCATCTTTAGGTCTAGTGGTATCAATAACTCTTCGTCCAGTTATCAACTCCAACAACACAACTCCGAAGCTATAAACATCAGATTTAATGGTTAACTGACCGGTTCTCTGATACTCAGGAGCACAGTACCCATAAGTTCCCATAACTCTGGAGGACACATGTTGTTTGTCCCCGACAGGACCTAGCTTTGCTAGTCCAAAATCGGATAACTTGGCGTTGAAGTCACTGTCCAAAAGGATGTTAGATGCCTTGAGATCTCTGTAGATCACTGGAGGATCTGCCTTGTCATGCAAGTATTCAAGACCCATGGCTGCTCCTAGTGCAATTCTAATCCGTGTGTCCCAATCCAACGGTACTTGGCCCGGTTTTAGATCTGTAAGCATTTTAATCAACAATCAAACATTGAGACTAATCTAGTTATAATCAGTCATCCTAGTTTTGTAAATTTACCGAGGAGATGATCTTCGAGTGAACCACGAGACATGTACTCATAGACAAGAAGTCTTTGATCTCCATCAGCACAATACCCAATGAGATTCACGAGATGCTTGTGATGTAAAAGACTTAACATCAACACTTCTACAATGAACTCCTTGTTCCCTTGTTGCCCATTTCTGTCTAACTGCTTCACTGCCACAACCTGAATCCAAAACAACCATTAATAATGTACAAAAAATCATCAAACTGAACGTATTCAAGTTTCTATAAAATTGATTTTGTACAATAGCATGTACGGTTTAAAAATATAACTAGTTAAAATAGCTATCTATTATATAAAAGAGTACATTCGCTATTCATCTGACCAGTCAATTAATCCTTAAGACAAGTTAATTAGTACTAATTACCTTGTCACATTTTTCGATTTTTCCCTTGTAAACCCTTCCAAAACCACCTTCACCGATCAGACATTCTTGTCTGAAATTCTTAGTGGCAGTAGCTAGCTCCCGGAAGGTGAATGTTTTCGCAGCAATGTTGTTGGTCAGTTCTTTGTTTGCATCATCGTTCTTGCTCTGCTCATTTCCAGTCTTATTAGGCTTTGGATTCTCTGTAAGCACCACAGAGATTACTTAATCTAGACATCTAAAACCCTAATATATGAAAAAAAAAATTATCTGAAAATTTTATATAGGATTTTTCTAGCATACCAGGGTGTGTTTTATTGTTCTCTCTACTGGTCAACTCACCATTTCTCCGGCGACTATCTGAATCTTTAGGAGCTTTTTTCGTTTCATGGAAATACAAACATGAAAAGCAATTCATTTCTTCTCTAATTCCCTTAAGAAGAAACCTTTTCTCAAGAAATTTTTAAATTTTCCCTTTTTTTTTATTTTTCTTTAAAGATCAACTATGACATAGACTATAATCAAACAACTGGATTTCTGCAATGGATCGTTAACTTGTTCAATAGTTCCTGCGTGTTGACAAGAAACAAAAACGATGTTTTCAGATAAAGAAAGAATTGGCTGGAGAAAAATAAACGTGGGTTTGTTGAGAGAAAGCAAAGCTAACCTTAGAATCCTTCATAAACAATGGTTGCTTCTACCCCAAGAAACCCTTAGGGGTTTCCTTTTTTTTTCATCTTAATATGTTCAACGTCAAGATCTAACAAAACCCAGATCAAGAAAAATAAAATCAACACCAAACCCTCAGGATCAGAAGCGCCGAAAGAGTCTACGATAAAATTTGAGGGAGAAAACCGGATTTTTTCTTCAGGTTTAGGCAGATGAATTTTTCTTAATATAGACAATTAAACTACTGTCTAATTAGTATATAAGTATGAAAAATGGGGTCCATATATATCTCAATGATCTCATTTTTGTGTGCTCCACATTTATAAATGATCTCATGTTTGTGCAATTTGTATTTTTTTAAAATAAGCTTAAAGAATGTTTTACCGGATGAACTATGACGAAATGGGAAAACGATTAACGACATGGAGAGCACGAAGTGAATAAAATAAATGCAACCAAATGGTTGGATATTGTTGATGGTGGCACGAACTATAGATTTTAAAAAGAAAAATGCGAATAATTGTAACATTATTATTCCCAAAATCTCTTTTAAAATTGCGAACAAATAAGAATAAGATATAGAAGGAAAGCGGCATGAAACCTGTGAATGGGTGGAAAAGGATGCTTTTTGTCTCTTTTGTTTACAAAAAAACAAGTCAACAATCTTCTCTATGAGGCTCTTGCATATACATTGAGATAAGACAGATCCATTAGGATCACATTTTCATTTCCAGTATCTATCATCATCATCATCCACATATATGATATAAACTGAAATATACTGATTCATTTTCACCCTTTATATTGTTAGATACTTCAAAATTCTACATAACATGGACCGGCCAATAATTTATCAATGTCACTAGCTTATAGAAGTCTCTTTTTTTGGTCAAGTAGAAGTCTATTTTAACTCGCAAAGAGTAGGCAATGATGTGAGAGAATGAAACAACGCCCCATCATTGTTTGCAAGCACGCAAGTCTTCAAAGATATATAGACATCGATCTGACCAGAAGAATATAAGTTATACTTTCTCAAATTGACTCAAATTACTTACACTATCTAATACTACATTTATACATCGTTGGTTGCTACGAGGAAGACTAAGAATGTCACACAATGAGAGTACTTAAACAGTAGACTAGCTAGAGAGTGCATGAAAGATCAAACGTTAAATTCCAGTAAAACTCAAAAGACCAAAAAAAAAACAATGAAAATATGAAAGCCCTTTTGAAAAATGAAAAGTCATGCTAATAGCTTTGTTGCGTTTTTGAAAAAAGTTGTTCCCATTGAGTATCGTCAGGACAAGCAGTTAGTGTCTCATGATGTCAAGAGCAGCTTGTACAACTACAAGTACACTTACTCTGTTAAGATCTCTTCTATCTGCCGTGAGGATCTTATCTTCTTGCCTTCCAACGTTGCTAAAGAGTTAGGAAGCCTTGGTCACAAAAGTCTCCGACAACATCACGCTGCTTGATCCAAGAACCTTGAGGTGTGCGTTCTTGGACGCTAGACAGTACTGGAGATCCGGGTTTCGATCTGCTCTCACCAGCAGGCAGCTTGTGAAGTACTTAGTGTTTGATGTGGAAGAACCACCTGTTTGCGGGGAAAAGTATGCTTTGTCATATGTCCAAATTGCGCGTGAGTCAGACATTGGGAACAATGACAAGATGTGTTATGTCCAAACTCATCTAGGACATATCCTGAAACCAGGAGATGAAGCTTTAGGGTATGATGTGTATGGTGCAAATGTTAACGATGATGAGATGGAGAAGTGTTGTTTGAGTGGGGGGCTTCCTGAAGTGGAGAGAGAGAGGAAGAAAGGGAAAGCACGTGCGTTTAGAACTAAGAAGCTTCCAATGGAGATGGATGAGTCAAGAGAGGAGGTAGAGTTGGTCAAGAGAAAATGGAGAATGAATATGAAGAGTTTTTGAGAGATCTTGAAGAGAACCCTGAGCTTAGGTTTAACATATCATTGTACAAGAACAAGGATTATGATCAAGAATCTGAGAATGCTTCAATGACCGATGGAGAAGGTGCACCAACTGTGCCCATTGAAGAGTTGCTTGCTGAGCTTGAGCTTAGTGATGAAGAGGTAGAAAGCAATGGTGAAGAAGAGTACATGAATGAGTAATTTTCTTTTTAAAAGACACTCAAGGATCAGAGTTTGATCCTGGAACTGTTTTCTCTTACTTGCTCTTTAATTTTGTATGCTCAACAGTTTTTGTTTTAGCTTCATATTTTTCCTAAGACTTATTATGGCTATTATTATACTTTTTATTGAAAATTTTGATTTTCAAACGTGTAAGAGTTGCAACTGCAAAAAGAAGCACATGCAATCTTAACATATTCTATTTTCATAACAACTATGTCTTTTCACTTTTGATGGATACTAATGTGACAGATGAGTGTTATATACTTTACCTGCAGCACTCTCAGCTGAGACCACACCAAGCTCATTCTAAGCAGTTGACAGAGTCACCAAGAAACATCTTTTAAAGAGACCATGTAAAGGCAACTTCATATGCTATATATATATCTACAGATTACCACAAAATCTAACAGAGAAATAAATGGGAATAATGTAACAGATCTTTGATATAGATTTCTCCTCTTTAACCCAATGAAACATACAAAAATCATAGCTGCACAAAAGGACACAACCATATAGCTCTAACAATATCATCAGTTTTGTCAAAAACTCTGTTTTTCTCTAACATCTTGTTGTCTGTCTAAAGAGTACACAGAACGATGTTTTTTTTGTTTTTTTTTTAACACAAACACAGTTAAAACATTACATCTTGTTGTCAAAATATCAGACATCGCAGGTCTCATAGCTCCTGAGGTTGCGAGTTCGAATCTCTTCCAACCCAATTTTTTATTTTTATTTTTAATTATGTTTGACTCAACGTAACAGTGTCGGGTCAATCGGGTCGTAATCCAAATCCATTTAGAAATCAAAACCCTAATTGCCGCGTTCATCTTCCTTTCTCCATAAACCTTTTTTCTTCTCTGTTTTTGTGTTTTCTCACTCGGAAGACAAAAAAAAATGGTGAAACGGAGTAAAAGTAAAAAAAGCTAACTCCTCTCTCAGTACAATCTCTATCGTTGGATTCGTCCATGAATCTGAAATTAATTATTTGATTTGTTTTTTTTTTGTTGGCAGAAAGCAAGAGTAAGAGAGTGACGTTGAAGCAGAAGCACAAGGTGATAAGAAAGGTGAAAGAGCACCACAAGAAGAAGGCAAAGGATGCTAAGAAACTCAACCATAACCGCAAGCCAAGAGCTGAGAAGGATCCAGGTATCCCCAATGATTGGCCTTTCAAGGAACAGGAGCTCAAGGCCTTAGAAGCTCGACGTGCCCGTGCTCTTGAAGAGATTGAACAGAAGAAAATCGCCCGCAAAGAAAGGGTATATATCATCTTCATTCTCTTCAATCTTTGTTGTGAAAGATTCAGTCTTTTAATGTATTGTTAAAGCTTCAGACTTTTGAGGTTACAATTGTTAAAGCTTCAGACGTTAGAGGTTACAATTAACTGTTAAAGCTTCAGACTTTTAGAGGTTACAATTGTTAAAGCTTGAGCCTTTAGAGGTTACAATTGTTAAAGCTTCAGACTTTTGAGGTTATAATTGTTAAAGCTTCAGACATTTGAGGTTACAGTTGTTAAAGCTTGAGTCATTATAGGTTATAATTGTTAAAGCTTCAGACTTTTGAGGTTACAATTGTTAAAGCTTGAATCTTTAGAGGTTATAATTGTTAAAGCTTGAGCCTTTAGAGAGCTTATGTCTTTTTGAGCTTACAATTGTTAAAGCTTCAGACATTTGAGGTTACAATTGTTAAAGCTTCAGACATTTGAGGTTACAGTTGAGTCTTTATAGGTTATAATTGTTAAAGCTTCAGACATTTGAGGTTACAATTGTTAAAGCTTCAGACATTTGAGGTTACAGTTGAGTCTTTATAGGTTATAATTGTTAAAGCTTCAGACTTTTGAGGTTACAATTGTTAAAGCTTCAGACATTTGAGGTTACAGTTGAGTCTTTATAGGTTATAATTGTTAAAGCTTCAGACTTTTGAGGTTACAATTGTTAAAGCTCCAGACATTTGAGATTACAGTTGTTAAAGACATGTTTTGTGTTCTGAGTAATGGTTGGTTAATAGAGAGGGTAATCATCATTCTTCAGTCTTTGTACTAAAAAAGCGTAAGTCTTTTTAGGTTACAGTTGTTAAAAGACATGCCCTTTGTGTTCTGAGTGTTGGTTGATTGTGTTATCCATGCCTTGTTTTTTTTTGTTTTGTGGTAGTAATAATTATTATGAAGTGATGTTTATGTTCTGATCTCTGCTGATGAATCTTATTTAAGGCCAAAAAGAGGAAGCTTGGTTTGGTTGAAGATGAGGATACCAAGACAGAAGAAGAAGAAGGATATGGAGAGGGGAAAAACGGAACTAGACTTGTCAATATTCGTGGTGAGTTTTATTTTGTATTTGATTTGGCTATTCATTCACTGATGATGTCTATTGTTTTCACAGATAACTCTGAGAGGGCTTTCCGCAAGGAGCTTGAGAAAGTTATTGAATTGTCTGACGTCATTCTTGAGGTTCTTGATGCACGTGATCCCCTTGGCACGCGTTGTACCGGCATGGAGGACATGGTCTCGAAAGCTGGTCCCAATAAGCACCGCGTGTTGATTCTGAACAAGATTGGTAAGCTTAAGTCTCTCTGCTCGTGCTGTGAGAGGTTGGTTTTTGTAACACAATCTTTTTTTTTGTCTAGATCTTGTTCCACGAGAAGCTGCTGAGAAATGGCTTAAGTATCTTAGGGAAGAATCTCCAGCTGTTGCCTTCAAATGTAGCACTCAGGAACAGAGATCAAACTTGGGGTGGAAATCATCAAAGGCATCATCTAAACCAAGTAGTATTTTGCAGACGAGTGATTGTCTTGGAGCAGACACTCTTATCAAATTGCTGAAAAACTACTCGAGAAGTCATGAGGTTTGCTTTGCTTTGCTTTCTCATTAATTTTAATTTCATTATCCATCTTTGGATTAATCTTCTTTCTTTGTTGTTTCTTTTATTTTTGGCAGTTGAAAAAATCTATTACGGTTGGTATTATCGGACTGCCTAATGTAGGGAAGAGTAGTCTTATTAACAGTTTGAAGAGAGCTCATGTTGTCAATGTCGGTGCCACTCCTGGACTAACTAGGTCTCTGCAAGAGGTTCACTTGGACAAAAACGTCAAGTTATTGGACTGTCCTGGTGTTGTGATGCTCAAACCTTCAGCAAATGATGCTTCTATAGCTCTCCGCAACTGTAAAAGAATCGAGAAGTTGGAAGATCCTGTTAGTCCAGGTAATTGTATATCCTTTTGTGCTTTGTCTTGTATAAATCTCAGTGGCCTAACTGTGAAATTTTCTGCTTTGTGGGAAACTTTAGTGAATGAAATTCTCAAGCTTTGTTCAACACAAATGCTTGTGACTCTGTACAAAATCCCTAGCTTCGAGGGAGTTGATGATTTTCTTTATAAAGTTGCCACCGTAAGGGGTAAGCTTAAGAAGGGTGGTCTTGTGGATATAGAAGCTGCTGCAAGGATTGTTTTACATGACTGGAATGAAGGTGCAGTTTTCACACACTCAAAAGACTTGGAATCTTGAAAACCATAACTTGATCGTTTTGTGCAGGTAAGATTCCATTCTATACAATGCCGCCAAAGAGGGACCAAGGTGAACACTCAGAGTTAAAGATTGTGACCGAGTTGGCTAAGGAATTCAACATCGATGAGGTTTACAGTGGCGAATCCTCTTTTATTGGGAGTTTGAAGACTGTTAACGAGTTCAACCCTGTTGAAATTCCTTCGAATACTCCTCTCAGTTTCGATGAAACTATGGTTGAGGTTGGTTAATGAACTCTATATCCTGATTCCATTTTGCTTGTAACCTTCTAGGTTTTGTTTAACTTATGTTTATGTATCACAGGATGAGTCTAAGACTGAAGCAGAAGAAGAGGCTGGCATTGACAGTAATGATAATGATGAGTCTATGGGAGGGGAAGAGGAGCAGGAAGAAACAGGAAAGTCGAAATCAGAGACGAGCAGGCAGAACAAGAAGCTATACGCAGCTGACAGCATGCTGAACACAAAAATGCAGAAAGCAGAGAAGAATAAGAGGAAGAAAGCTAAGAAAGCATCAGGTGGTGAGGATCCAATGGACGGAGATTATGATTTCAAAGTAGATTACTCCAAGAACAAAGGTACAGACATGGATGAAGGAGATGGAATCCAAATTGATGCTAAAGTACCAATGGCTGAACTACTTGATTTGCCTGAAGAATGAGTCAACTTATTAGAACTAACAAACTTTTGTTTTCTATTTATTTGCTTTTATGATAATTATTTTGGTCTAGTAATATACTTTTGCACCACCAAGCATTGAGATTTGATCTGCAAATTCAGTATTCAAACACAAAAGCCTTCCTTTGACAAAATATATTTCTTGTGGTATATTTCAAGTTGCAAATGTGAAAGCAGCATAAAGAAACAGGTTGACTTTTAAGTCATTGGGGGATAATAATTGAGGAATATGTTATCTTGCAGGCCTGGCTCAAATCCAAAAAAAACACAAAGAAAGGTCCAAGGAGACTCTGAGAGCAAGCTAGAGAGAAGATGTCTTCAGCTACCGTTGATGTTGGAATCGGACTGATTCTTAGCCTCCTAGAAAACGAGACCTTGTTGCTGTCAGGAGTTCATAGCGAGATTGAGAAGATGAAAAAAGAGTTGCTTATCATAAATTCCTTTCTTGAGGACACCCACAAACATGATGGGAATGGATCAACCACCACAACAACAACACCAACTCAACTCTTTCAAACTTTTGTGGCAAACACAAGAGATTTGGCTTACCAAGTGGAAGACATCATTGACGAGTTTACCTATCACATCCATAGTTATCGTAGTTGCACAAAGCTTTGGCGTGCAGTTCATTTCCCCAGGTACATGTGGGCTAGACACTCCATAGCTCAGAAGCTAAAAACGGTTAATGTCATGATTCAGTCCATTTCTGAATGTATGAAAATGTACCATCATTCAGAAGCAGGAGCGTCATTATCGCCTATTAATGATGCTGGTGGTACAAAGTGGCTGAATAACATCAGCGAGTCATCATTGTTCTTTAGTGAAAACAGTCTTGTAGGGATTGATGCAGCCAAGGGAAAGCTTACTGGATGGCTTCTGAGTCCTGAGCCTCAAAGGATAGTTGTCTCGGTGGTTGGAATGGGTGGTTCAGGGAAGACTACACTCTCAGCTAATATCTTTAAGTCTCAAAGTGTGCGCAAGCATTTTGGATCATACGCTTGGGTAACAATCTCTAAATCTTATGTGATTGAAGATGTGTTTAGGACAATGTTAAAAGAGTTTTACAAAGAAGCAGAAACACAGATTCCAGCTGAGTTATATTCTTTAACATACAGAGAGTTGGTTGAGAAACTTGTGGAGTATTTGCAGTCAAAGAGGTACTTTGTTGTGCTTGATGATGTATGGAACACTGGTCTGTGGAGAGAGATAAGTATCGCTCTACCGGATGGTATTAGTGGAAGCCGTGTTATGATAACTACTCGGAGCAGTAACGTGGCTTCTTTCTCATATGGCATTGGGAGTAGAAAGCATGAGATTGAGCTCTTGAAAGAAGATGAAGCTTGGGTGCTTTTCTGCAACAAAGCGTTTTCAGGAAGTCTTGAACAATGCAGAAGGCAAAATCTAGAGCAGATAGCAAGGAAGTTACTTGAGAGATGTGAAGGTCTGCCGTTAGCTATTGCTTCTTTAGGGAGCATGATGTCAACAAAGAAATTGGAATCAGAATGGAAGCAAGTCTACAACTCTTTGAACTGGGAACTGAACAACAATCTTGAGCTCAAGGTTGTAAGAAGCATTTTGTTGCTTAGCTTCAGTGATCTGTCATATCCTCTTAAACGTTGTTTCTTATATTGTTGTATGTTCCCTGTGAACTATCGGATGAAAAGAAAGAGGCTCGTTAGGATGTGGATGGCACAAAGGTTTGTGGAACCGATCAGAGGAGTGAAAGCAGAGGAAGTGGCTGATGGTTACCTCAATGAACTTGTTTACAGAAACATGCTTCAAGTTATTTTGTGGAATCCTTTTGGACGTCCCAAAGTGTTCAAGATGCATGATGTGATCAGGGAGATTGCTCTATCTATATCCAAAGCTGAGAGGTTCTGTGATGTATCTAGTAACGACACTGATGGTGGTGATGATGAAGATGTAGAATCAACTGAGAGTAACGGTGCTCGCCATTTATGCATTCAGAAAGAGATGAGATCAGGTACTGTACTTAGAACAAACCTTCACTCTCTTTTGGTTTGCACTAAACACAGCATTGAACTGCCTCCAAGTCTGAAACTTCTAAGAGCCTTGGACCTTGAAGGCTCTGGCATCAGCAAGCTACCTGACTTTTTGGTAACTCTGTTCAACTTAAAGTACTTGAATATATCGAAAACCGAAGTGAAGGAGCTCCCAAGAGACTTCCATAGACTCATTAACTTGGAGACATTGAACACTAGGCACTCCAAGATTGATGAGCTTCCTCCAGGGATGTCTAAGCTGCAGAAGTTACGTTATCTTATAACTTTTCGTTGCAACTATGGACATGATTCCAACTGGAAATATGTTTTAGGTACAAAGGTCTCTCCAAGTATCTGCCAGTTGAAGGATTTGCAAGTGATGGACTGCTGCAACGCAGAAGCTGAACTTATCAAAATGCTAGGGAACATGACTCAACTCACGAGAGTAAGTCTTGTCATGATTAGAAGAGAACATGGAAGTGACTTATGCGAGTCACTGAATAAGATCAAAAGACTCAGGTTCTTATCCCTAACGTCTATACATGAAGAGGAACCGTTAGAGATAGATGGATTGATAGCAACTGCAAGCATTGAGAAACTCTTTCTTGCAGGGAAACTAGAAAGAGTACCAAGTTGGTTCAGTACCCTTCACAACCTTACCTATTTGGGTCTGCGTGGATCTCAGCTGCAAGACAACGCCATTCACTACATCCTAACGCTTCCTAAACTAGTATGGCTTTCGTTTTACAATGCCTACATGGGGACTAGGTTGTGTTTTGCTGAGGGGTTTCAGAATCTAAAGATTCTAGATATAGTTCAGATGCAACATCTGAAAGAAGTTGTGATAGAAGAAGGTGCGATGTTTGAGCTACAGAAGCTTTATGTCAGAGCTTGTAGAGTGTTGGAGTTGTAAGTGCAAAGATGACACCACAATATAGTACTGCAGAAGATAAATCAAGAGACAAAATAGATACAAGCAACACCTTTGCTTTATTAGAAATCATCTTTAAACAATCTATTACAAGACCTTGTTTATCAGCTTTACACAGCCTGTTAACACCCTAACAGCTGCTAATGAAAGATTCCTAATCTACCCAAACTTGTCTCTCCATCGTCAGTACCTCAGCAACTGCTTCGGCACGACCCAAGAACACCCTAAGGGATTTTCACCCTTCCTCTATAATAAAAGCCCCAAGTGTCTTATGGAATACACACGACTCCATAGCTTTTTTATAGTGATCTCCACGTCCTGAAACCCTAGTCTCCAAGGCAACATGGATATATGGACAACTTCCATATTAATAAGTACACTTTCCTTTTCTTGGATTTGTACTTATTCCTCAAGGCATAAACTTGCTCCTCAAGTTTATCTCTTGCCTTTTCTCCACAGTATAAACTTGCTCCTCAAGTTTATCCCACGCCAGCTCAGCATCTTGCATCCACATGGTCTCTACCACTCCGCATGCCTCCTGGTTCACTCTCTGACACACACTGCATCAGCAACTCCTTCAACGACTACGTCAAGACATAAACCTCCAGTTTATTCTTCTCCATCTCAGCATATCCTGCATCCACATGGTAACCCACCACTCCGCATGCCTTATGTAGTAACGACTAATGCCTCCAGCATCAGTGACTTCGTCGCCTAGTTAGTTACGGAAGACCATTGACATCTACAAGCTCCACTTGCATCTTCAATCTCCCCCTTTTAGCTTTGTGTGCCAATCAAGCACAATACTCTTCTGGTTCAACAACCACGTTCCCCCACCTGGAAACTTTCACACTCGATATGCAATTCTCCCCCACGAGACTTGCACTATCTTCATCTTCATACATAGATATGCTCTTCTCCCCCACGAGATATGCACCATCTACATCAGGACGTCCATCACCATGCTCTTTTCCCCCACGAGATATGCACTCCTTGGACCAGAACGTCATCACTTCTCCCCCTGCTTGATTGCATACTAAGCTAAAACATAGATGCTTAGATGTCAAGCCTTCTTTCACAGACACACCGCCTGCTCCTTCATGAGTACTGCATCAGCCTCTGACGCATCCGCCGAACTACTTCTCGAACAGCTCCTTGCCTTGTCTTGGCTCCTTCGACTGGACTTCTTCCCCTCTGTTGTGACCACCGTAGGCTCCTCCCATGCAGTCTTCACAGCTATCCACGCACCCTCATTGATTCCTCGAACCAACAACTTCATGCGCGCCTTCTCATGACCAAACTGGCCATCAACCAACAAGATTGTCTTCTGCAAACAACCGTGTACATCTTCACCTTCAGGATCACACCAGTAACTTAGGTGACCCGCTCTGATACCAATTGTAAGTGCAAAGATGACACCACAATATAGTACTGCAGAAGATAAATCAAGAGACAAAATAGATACAAGCAACACCTTTGCTTTATTAGAAATCATCTTTAAACAATCTATTACAAGACCTTGTTTATCAGTTTTACACAGCCTGTTAACACCCTAACAGCTGCTAATGAAAGATTCCTAATCTACCCAAACTTGTCTCTCCATCGTCAGTACCTCAGCAACTGCTTCGGCACGACCCAAGAACACCCTAAGGGATTTTCACCCTTCCTCTATATTAAAAGCCCCAAGTGTCTTATGGAATACACACGACTCCATAGCTTTTTTATAGTGATCTCCACGTCCTGAAACCCTAGTCTCCAAGGCAACATGGATATATGGACAACTTCCATATTAATAAGTACACTTTCCTTTTCTTGGATTTGTACTTATTCCTCAAGGCATAAACTTGCTCCTCAAGTTTATCTCTTGCCTTTTCTCCACAGTATAAACTTGCTCCTCAAGTTTATCCCACGCCAGCTCAGCATCTTGCATCCACATGGTCTCTACCACTCCGCATGCCTCCTGGTTCACTCTCTGACACACACTGCATCAACAACTCCTTCAACGACTACGTCAAGACATAAACCTCCAGTTTATTCTTCTCCATCTCAGCATATCCTGCATCCACATGGTAACCCACCACTCCGCATACCTTATGTAGTAACGACTAATGCCTCCAGCATCAGTGACTTCGTCGCCTAGTTAGTTACGGAAGACCATTGACATCTACAAGCTCCACTTGCATCTTCAGGAGTCTGTACCTAAAGGGATAGAGAATCTTGTGAACCTTCAAGAACTTCATTTGAGTCATGTTTCTGATCAGCTAGTTGAGAGGATTCGTGGAGAAGAGGGTGTAGACCGGTGGAGAGTTAAACACATTCCTGCCATCAAGCATCATTTTAGAACTGATAATGGCTCTTTTTATGTGAGCCTCTCATCTTGAGTGGCTAGACAAGTTACTCATGGTATTTGTTCAGTTACTCTTATTTGCATAATATCATTTTCATGTAATTACATACTTTCTCTTATTTACGAAGAGTGTCATTTTCACATTTATTTTAAAAAAATTCAAAACAATTTATTAAATATATGTAATTATTAAGAACATAAGTGTATTTTGACCATTTTTTAAGCTGTGCAAAAAATGTAAAAATGATATTCTTTATGAAATGGATGGAATATAATTTTTAACATTCTTTCAAATATTATTGATTAAATTAAATATATGTAATTATTAGGAACATAAACGTATTTTAATCATTTTTAAGCTGTGTAAAAATGTAAAAATGGTATCTTTTATGAAATGGATGGAATATAATTTTTAACATTGTTTCAAATATTATCGATTAACTTAAATATATGTAATTATTGGGAACATACACGTATTTTAATCATTTTTAAGCTGTGTAAAAGATGTAAAAATGATGTCTTTTATGAAATGGGTGCAATATAATTTTAAAAATTGTTTTAAAAGAAAACAGAAAAAAACTCCATGTGTAAGAAAGGAAAAAAAAAAAAAAAACAAAATACTGTATTTAACATTTGACCATAACAACAGTGCACCACTAATAAAGATCTAAAAGTGATATCTTTTTTATTTTGTCGTAAATTTGGAAGTCAATTAATTGTGAATTTTTGTAAAACATACTAAATTAAATTTGGAAATATTTACTCTGGAGAACACAATCTCAGTTTGTAATTACACTAACAGACACAATCCTAGATGACACACATTCTTCTTATCTATTTACCTTAATGTCCTTTAACTAGACGGTTACACTCTTTAATATATTTGCGGTTCCTTTTTCCACTTAGTTAGATTGAGATTTGTTTAAAAAAGAAAAATAGACAAAGTTAATCGTGACCTTATCTCTTCCATTATCTCTTCCTCCAGATCTAACAACAGAACCAAAAAAAATCAAGATCTAAAGTCAGAACCAAAGAAAATCCTCTCCCCACACGATGTTGACTAAAGAGAAACAAAACCTCGTCTCGATTGTTCTTTCTCTCCTCAGCCGTAGTCTCTCTCGATAACCCATCGTCTCTTTTCATATCCAGAAATTCAACATCAACACTTGGATCCAAAAACCCTAATCAACATTTGGATTCACCTCTTGCCTGCCACCAGATCCCACAGCCTTCCAGCGGCGGTAGGGACGGAATTAGAAGCGGGGCTCTGCCCCTTTATTCCACCATCTCTTCCTATTCTCAGATCCCAGTTATCTTACCACTCAAACATTCCCGCTCTATGTTGCAATCGTCTTTTTCTTCTCTTTTGATTCCTCATCAGCCACCACCATTAAATCCTTCTCTGGTTTCAGGATGAGAGTTGATTCCTTCTCTAGTGTCAGGATGAGAGAAACGGCGTAGAATTCAGCTCTTGCTATAAACAAGGCGGTGATGGCTATGGACGAGGATCAGTCATGTGGAAACAGTGGAGGTGGAGATCATGGTGAAGGTGGCGGTGGATACGTAGTGGAAGCAGTGGAGGCTATGGAGGTGATCGTTATAGATAAAGCGCTGGTGGTTATGGAGGTGGTGGTCATAGACAAGGTGGTGGTGGTTATGGATAAGGCGATGGTGGTTAGGGAGGTGGTGGTCATGGACAAGGTGGTGGTGGTTATGGACAAGGAGGTGGTGGTTATGGAGGTGGTGGCTATGAACGCTGCATCATGTCGATATCAACATTGCAGCTCTAGGATCAGCAGCAGTGGCGATGATGTTACATTTGGGTTTAGTTTGATGATGGCAAAGCAGTGGTGGCTATGGAGGTGGTCATTATAGATAAAGTGCTGGTGGTTATGGAGGTGGTGGTTATGGACAAGGTGGTGGTGGTTGTGGACAAGGCGATGGTCGTTATGGAGATGGTGGTTATGGACAAGGTGGTGGTAGTTATGGACAAGGAGGTGGTGGTTATGGAGGTGGTGGCTATGAACGCTGCATCATGTCGATATCAACATTCCAGCTCTAGGACCAGAACAGTGGTGGTGATGTTACATTTGGGTTTAGTTTGATGATGGCTCAGAGTCTGAAGTCATCTCCTTTGATCCCATCAAAGGCATTGAGCTTTAATGATTCGTTTTGATAAAGTTTGTCCGTTTTATAATTTAATCTTGATTGGTGAAATTTTGCTGATTACTTTGGGAGATCACTTTCAGGAGTATCATCTCTGCAGTTTCCAATGTGAAAATGTTCAAAATGTCTCTTTGTCCAAACTCAATGATGTTAGCTACTACATCTTGTTAAGGCATGTTCTTGCAAGGTAAACTATGTTTATAATTTTATCAGCTACAAAATCTTTCGTTTGTTTTGTTTCTAAATTCAGATTTTCGCTTTATTGAAAAGGTAGTGCCTTCATAACCATGTCCACTTTCTGTTTTCATATCAATCTTTTTGAGTCTCCATCTCCGACTACACAACATGTGTACACAACTCACTCATCTCATGTACAATATCATTTACTAGCAACAAAGCAAATGTCTACTCATCTTATGGATAAGAGTCACATGTCCACTCTTTCATTGTCCACGGTTGCTTGTCCATTGTTTTTTTGTCCATAGATTGCTTGTCCATTATTTGTTTATCCACTATCTTATACTACGTTTTCAACTGATCAACAAACAAACTAAAAGAAATAAAAATTGTAAACAAAATAAATGTTTTTCTTCAAATTAGATCCAACGACAACTTATTTTACTTCCTTTTCATTTATTACAACTCAACTCAATTCTATTTTTTCCTAGTTACATTAACTACCAACGACAACTGCAACAGCAAACTCTCAACCCCTTTTAGGGCTATTTTGGTCCGAAAATAAACAGCTGTCACCAATATTGTGTGTCATCTATGAGATGTGTCTTTTAGTGAGTAAAAAAGTGGGATTGTGTCTCTTAACGTAAGTGTCTCTTAAATTTGACCAAAAAAATAGAGTTTATTTCATCCTAGGGCAGTTTCCGAGATTTTATATCAGGAAAAGGCAGTTCCCGCGGGTGGGGCAGTTTCTTAGTGAAAAGACATAAATTGCCCTTAACCGTGTAATGCTTTAGTTGGGCTATCTGGTTACTTTTTTGAGTTTTCAAAATTCGAAAATTTTGTGTGGGCCAGAAACTCTCGTTTCTTTAAAACTGAAAAATCTTTTCGTCTTCTCTCTTTCATTTATCTTTTGCTCTGTGACGGAAACCGAGACGGGAGAAAGGCGATTTAGTATCTAGGGCAATTGTTCCGGCGATTGAGCACGGTGGAGATCGAGAACAAGTCATGGCTTTGAGGAGAAGCTTACGTGGGAAGGCTGTCGATGATGGTGAGTTCATTCTTTCTCCATTAAACATAAATTAGAGGGTTTTATAAATTTTTTTTTTAGTCCTAAAGAAACGTTTTTTGTAAAGGAACGGCGGAGGCGTCGTTGGAGACGATGGCGGAGGCGGCTTTGGAGACGACGGCGGAGAAAATCTCGGATTTACTCCCGCCACGTTTATTTGCGACGGACCGCTTTCCTAGCGGCCGTGTTAACGTGTACTCTTCGTTGGATTATTTGCTGAGGGTGAGAGAT
>CAKOAT010217265.1:92933-113736 GCA_932364175.1 Eruca vesicaria subsp. sativa | reverse complement strand
TAGTCAACATCAGAATCCGCACTTTGACTAGTCTTCCTTGCTTTCCACACTTTGACTAGATCTAGTCAAATTTATGTTTTCTATGCATTGTTTTCTGCATTTTTCTTTTATTCTCTTTGACTAGAAACACTATAAAATGTAACCCCTTTGTCATTGCAATACATCAACGAATTTCCTTTCTTTTTATGAGTTTTACTCTATGTTCTTTGCTTAGAACATTTCTAGTTTCTTGGTGAGGTTATCTCCAAGTTTCGATCCTTCCTTTTTTGGACTGGTGCGTCACATCCGGCAACAATTGAAGTCTGGTAGTATCATCGGGCCTTCCGCAACCCGTTGTGTCACCGTTCATCCCACCAGTTCTCAATACTTCCGGATCTGAGTCCATATCAACCTTACCGAAAGAGTGATCCCGATTTTGGTTCTATCAGATCCGGATGGTAAGAACCTTTGGGGCAAAGTCAGCGTCTCTTAGGCGAGCTAGGCGCCTGGTTCAGTTTGCCGTATGGCGAGCTAGCTAGCTCTACGTTCGATGAGTTAAGACGCTTGGCGCGGGTGATCTCAATTCGTCGAGTCGACTTGTTTTCGTCGTAGAATCTCAACGGAAAGTCCGATTGAGACAAAACGAAAAGCAGTGCGATTATTGTTTAGAGTACGATCAGGCTCACCGTAGATATAAGTTGGATTGTGCGGACCCTCGGTGAACAGTCAGTGCCTCTAGGACGAGGTGGAAAGCCGGTCAGCTTGTCAAGATGGCAAGCTAGGTCGCTTGGCCAACTCACCGTCTTTTCGGCTGGATAGTATTGCCCGATTCTACGAGTAACCTAAGGTTCTTCCGCGAGCAACCTAGGGTTTTGTCGCGAATAACCTAGGGTTTTCCGCGAGTAACCTAGGGCTTTCTCCGCGAGTAAAGCTAGGGCTTTCTCCACGTGTAACCTAGGGCTTTCTCCGCGAACAACCTAGGGGTTTGCCGCGAATAACCTACGGTGTTTCCGCGAGTAACCCAGGTTTTATTTCGCGAGTAACTTACGGTTTGTTCCGCGGTTTCTGGGAGAGAAAGTTTTATTTTTCCGAAAAGTTCTCGGAAAACTTCTTTTGCTCAACCCGTGAGATTTGTCCAACTCGGAAATAAGATAAACACTGCGGGGTTTGATAGATTTTATCGTTGCCCTTAGTGATCTGAGATAGAAATTGTGAGCTTGTTTCGTTGCTCTTCCCGTGGTGAAGAGTCACGATTAGGTTTTTGATTTTGTTGAGTACTACAGCGTTTGCGTGGGCGTTGGCTGTACGAGTAGTCGCTGCTGGAGTTGTCTTACCAGCGTCTTTTTGCGAGTTGCGAATTTGTCTTTCATATATCCAGACATCATTTTGAACAGTTACTTATATACTCCTTGCCTTGGCCCCCCGGTCTTTCCATTTCGCCCGGATTTGAGTATATCGGGAATCTACCATTTTTCTCGATCCTTCCTTTTCTTCCACGGAAATCTTCTATTTTTCTTCAAACCTGCCTTTTATCTTCAAGCTTGACATTTATTTTCCTCCTGCGAGTAAACCGTCAAAACGTTATCGTATCTTCGGGTTAGATTCTGTTAAGATCGCGAGATGGGCTTTTATCGCGGTTTAGGACCTTCCGGGTTGTTCTGCGATAAATCTGTTTTCCGACTTTGTACGGGATCGTTTCCTGATCTGATGCTGTTTTTAGTAAATTCCTCGAGCTAATCGTAAGGTTTTACGATTTACTCGACGTTTTTATTAAAAATGCGTTTTTTACGATTTACTCGACGTTTTTATTAAAAACGCGTTTTTACGATTTTAACGAGAAATCTCGAATAAATCGTATAGTTTAGGCAATGTTCGGTGTTTCGTTTAACCGTTGCCATTTTATACGATTTCCTCGAGTTCTTTGTTGAGAAAACGAAGTTTTACGGTTTTTATCGTAAAACTCGAACGATAGGTCGGATCGAGATGGAACGGGAGACATTTCGGCCGTAGTTCAGAATGCAACCGTGTCGAAAGACGTAAGTTTCGAATCGGGGATGCGGGAGATCGAGGCTCGGGACGTCCAGGAAATCTCTAGTTTGTCCAACGGCGAACTAAGCCGGCTGGCTTAGTTCGCCGGTGGGCGAACTAGTCGAGACGGGACTAGTTCGCCCACCGGCGAACTAAGCCGAGCTGGCTTAGTTCGCCGGTGGGCGAACTAGTCAAGTGGGACTAATTCGCCCACCGGCGAACTTAGCCAGCTTGGCTTAGTTCGCCAGTGGCGAACTAGTCGAGATGGACTAGTTCGCCCACCGGCGAACTAAGCTAAGCTGGCTTAGTTTGCCGATGGGCGAACTAGTCAAGTGCCTTCTAGTTTGCCCATCGGCGAACTAAGCCAGCATGGTTTAGTTCGCCGGTGGGCGAACTAATTGCGACTAGTTCGCGTTTTACGGCTGTTTCGATTTTTGCGGTTTCGTAAAACGATTCTCGAGTTTTATAAAACGGCTTCTCGAGTTTTATAAAACGATTTTCGAGTTTTATAAAACGGTTTCTCGAGTTTTATAAAACGATCTTTGAGTTTTATAAAACGGCTTTTCGAGTTTTATAAAATGATCTTCGAGTTTTATAAAATGGCTTGTCTAGTTTTATAAACTGATCTTCGAGTTTTATAAAACGGCTTCTCGAGTTTTATAAAACGATCTTCGAGTTTTATAAAACGATTCTCGAGTTTTATAAAACGATCTTCGAGTTTTATAAAACGGCTTCTCGAGTTTTATAAAACGATCTTCGAGTTTTATAAAACGATTCTCGAGTTTTATAAAACGATCTTTGAGTTTTATAAAAACGATCTGCGAGTTTTATAAAACGATCTGCAAGTTTTATAAAACGATCTTCGAGTTTTATAAAACGGCTTCTCGAGTTTTATAAAACGATCTTCGAGTTTTATAAAACGATTCTCGAGTTTTATAAAACGATCTTTGAGTTTTATAAAACGATCTGCGAGTTTTATAAAACGATCTTTGAGTTTTATAAAACGGCTTCTCGAGTTTTATAAAACGATCTTCGAGTTTTATAAAACGATTCTCGAGTTTTATAAAACAATCTTTGAGTTTTATAAAACGGCTTCTCGAGTTTTATAAAACGATCTTTGGGTTTTATAAATCGGCTTCTCGAGTTTTATAAAACGATCTTTGAGTTTTATAAAACGGCTTCTCGAGTTTTATAAAACGATCTTTGAGTTTTATAAAACGATCTGCGAGTTTCATAAAACGTCTTCTTTTTTTATAAAACGATCTTTGGGTTTTATAAAACTATTCCTTTTATGTTTTTGCGGGGAGTTTTGGCTATTGATTCCGTCGTACCGATTTTGACCCCAACACAGTACTCGACCCATATCTCAAAACAAGACTCCGAGGCCAATCTCTGGAAAATCAGACAGGGAATGGGAGACTCGTTAAGTGTCTACATTGAAAAGTTTAGAGCAGTAAGAACCAAGCTGTGAAACCCCAACAACCAAGTTTCCATCGAGGCCCTTAGAAGAGGTCTCTGGTACAGATCGGAATTCTGGTCTGAATTAACGCTCAATCCTCCCCCAACTATCGATGATGCTCTTCATAAAGCATCTAGATATATTACCCTGGAAGAGGAAACAGCCGCGCTCGATAAAATCCATATGAAATCCCAAAATCACCCTAAAGGGGAAACCTCAGAAGCAAAAGGACCTCCTAAAAGGAGCTCTCGAAAAAATCAGACCCCGGGAGAACATTCTTATGCGATTCAAGAGGCTCAACCAGACAAACCTGTTGCCGCG
Source organism: Eruca vesicaria subsp. sativa (assembly GCA_932364175.1). Taxonomy (NCBI): domain Eukaryota; kingdom Viridiplantae; phylum Streptophyta; class Magnoliopsida; order Brassicales; family Brassicaceae; genus Eruca; species Eruca vesicaria. Next base: position 109,949 of record CAKOAT010217265.1, on the reverse strand, counting down.
GCAAATAAAACACCTTGGTCAAAAGGTTACGATGAAAACAAACATTGTTCTTACCACGATCGGAAGGGACATTCAACTAAGGAATGTTGGGACCTCCAACGACAACTGGCAGCTAAGTTCGTAGCTGGAGAACTAAAGGACGTGGAACTCAGAAAACCACCACCCTATCAGAAAAGAGGTCCCAGAGATACCTCTCCAAAACGCGAGAGGTCACCTGAAAAGGAGACAGACTCTCCACCACCAGCTCCCAAAAAGAGAGTCGACATGATTCTCGGGAAGTTTCCCCAGGGAAAAAGCCTACAAATCGAAGCCCTCCTAAGCAAATCATCACCTCAATCGAGCCCCAGATCGAGGCTAGACTACATCCTGGGAGGATCCGAAATTTTTCAGGACTCCGTTAACTCTATTAAAAGTCACGTACGGAAGGCTGTGTCTAACACTCAGTCTAAACCTCCCAATCCTGAATCTAACACCAAAATCTCCTTCTGAGAAAGCGTGACATCAGATCTCGACAGACCTCATGACGATGCCCTGATCGTCACCTTGAACATCGCAGGTTACGAGGTACCTAAAATGATGATAGATACCGGAAGATCGGTCGACCTCATATTCTACGATGCCCTAAAAGGGATAGAAATAGACGATTTCAAAATTATCGGCCAAAAAGCCAATCTCGTGGGTTTCTCCGGAGAAACTACCACCTCCTTAGGAACTATTAAGCTCCCAGTCATAGCTGGCGGGATCATGAAGATGGCCAATTTCATAGTCATCGACAAACCTTCTCCTTTTCACGCAATCCTAGGAAAGCCCTGGATCCATAAGATGAAAGCCGTAGCTTCCACTTATCACCAATGCGTGAAATTCCTGACACCTGAAGGGATAGCTACCGTACGCGGTAGCAAAAAAATTTCCAGCATCTGCTACCTAGGAGGATTCGAAATCCTCAAAGAATCCCCCCAATAGCAATTACAGATCCAGGAAATCGTGAGATGCAACAGAACATCCGAGGTCCCCCCAGGAACCTCACCGAGCAAGTTAGCATCGACGATTCTGACCCTGAAAAACAAGTGAATATCGGATCCGAGCTACCTCTCGAAACAAAAAAAGAGCTCATCGAGTTTTTGAGAAGTAATATCAAAACCTTTGAATGGATCACCAGTGATATGAAGGGAATAGACCCAAATGTCACCACCCACAAACTCAATGTAGACCCAACCTTCAAACCGATCAAACAAAAACGTCGTAAGCTGGGCCTTGAAAAAGCTCAAGCTGTCAACGACGAAGTCGACTGACTCACGAAAGCTGGGTCCATCCGAGAGGTACACTACCCAGATTGGTTAGCCAACCCGGTAGTCGTTAAAAAGAAAAATGGGAAATGGAGAATCTGCGTAGATTTCACCGACCTAAACAAGGCTTGTCCTAAAGACAGTTTCCTGTTACCTCACATTGACCACCTCGTCGAAGCAACAGCTGGCCACCAGCTCTTGTCCTTTATGGATGCTTTCTCAGGGTACAATCAGATCATGATGGACCCTGAAGATCAAGAAAAGACCGCATTCATAACCGAACGCGGAACCTATTGCTACAAGGTCATGCCCTCCGGTTTAAAAAAACGCAGGGGTACCTACCAAAGGCTTGTGAACAAAATGTTCGCTGGACAGCTCGGAAAAACCATGGAGGTATATATCGACGACATGCTGGTAAAATCCTCAGAGGGAGAAAACCATATTTCCCACTTAAAAGAATGCTTCGATATCCTCAACAAATACGATATGAAGCTAAATCCCGCGAAATGTACATTTGGAGTACCATCGGGAGAATTTCTTGGCTACCTCGTCACCGAAAGAGGTATCAAAGCTAATCCAAAACAGATAGCAACATTCCTAGAAATGTCGTCACCTAAGACGACCAGAGAGGTACAAAGATTAACTGGACGAATCGCAGCTTTGAATCGATTCATTTCCAAATCTACCGATAAGTGCCTTCCGTTCTACAAACTTCTAAAAAATAACAAGAAGTTCTTGTGGGACGAGAAGTGCCAGGAAGCCTTCAAACAACTGAAAGCCTACCTCTCCGAACCCCCGATCATGTCCAAACCTATAACAGGAGAACCATTGTACCTCTACTCGCCGTATCAACCGCTGCAGTCAGCGGCGTGCTAGTGCGAGAAGAGCAAAACGAACAGAGACCAGTTTACTATACAAGCAAAAGCTTGATAGACGCTGAAACTAGATACCCCACTATGGAAAAATTAGCTCTGGCAGTCGTGACAGCCGCCAGAAATTTACGACCATATTTCCAATCACATTCAATCGTTGTAATGACCTTACAACCAATACGCACGATTCTACACAGCCCTAGCCAATCAGGACGATTGGCCAAATGGGCCATAGAACTCAGCGAATACGACATCGAGTACATACCTCGAGCAGCAATAAAAGCTCAGGTCCTCGCCGAATTCATTATTGAGCTATCATCCGAGCACCGAGACCCGCAAAATTGAGGCTCCGAAATGGAGTCTATACGTCGACGGAGCCTCATCAAAACAAGGCTCCGGAATCGGTCTAAGGCTGACCTCTTCAGCTGGAGAAACCATCGAACAATCCTACAGGCTCGGATTCAACACCTCAAACAACGAGGTTGAGTACGAAGCATTAATAGCAGGATTAAAGCTAGCCCTAAGCCTCGGAATCCGAGAACTAAACGCTTATAGCGATTCACAGCTAGTAGCTAGCCAATTCCACAGGGAATACGAAACAAGAGACGAAAGAATGGGGGCATACCTCGAGGTCGTCCAAAACCTCACTAAGGAGTTCGACAAGTTCAAGCTAACGAGGATCCCTCGAGGAGAGAATTCCTCAGCTGACGCTCTAGCTGCTTTGGCTTCTACGTCAGACCCCCTTGTAAAACGAATCATACCCGTAGAAGGAATCAAAAAGCCAATTATCGACATAGCTACCAAAGCAGAAATCGATAGCAAATCAAAAGAACAAACAAAAGACAGCTGTCCCGAGACATCAACAACTCAGGTCCTTACAACATTTTGGTTCCCAAAAATTAAAAGTCGCAACTTCAAAAAGTATACCCCAGGGGGCATGATCCAGACCCCCAGCTCACTCGTCTACAGAGTAAACACTCGTAGAACTAGATACTCTCCCGAACCCAAAACCTCAACCGAGGACACGATCCAGACTCCGGAAGATCACGATACACCTGAAAATATTCCCTATGATCCAGGCTCCCCTGAGAATAACTCAATGAATATCCCCGAAGGCACGACTCCAGGACACAACAACGCTCCTGAGCCTAACCCAAGGAATATTCCCGGGGGCACGACCTCTGGCCACAACATCGCTCAGGAACCTGATCCAGCACAAGGACCCCCTCCATCTGTTCACGACAAAATCATAGGAAGACAAGACTGGAGAATTCCAATCATGCAGTATATTTCAGAGGGCAAGACCCCACCCCAGAAATGGGAAGCTCGAAATCTTAAAGCATTAAGCGCAAGATACTGCATATCGGAATCTATCCTCTATAAACGAAGTGTATCTGGACCTTACCTACGATGCGTTCATGGCGCCGATGCTATCAAGCTCATGAAAGAAATGCATGAAGGCTCCTGCGGAAACCATTCCGGTGGCAGAGCCTTAGCCATCCGAATTAAAAGACATGGCTATTTCTGGCCTACCATCATCGCTGATTGCGAGGTATACTCGTCATCATGCGACAAATGCCAGAGGCACGCACCATTCATACACCAGCCCACAGAGAAGCTATCCTCGATCTCCGCCCCATATCCTTTTATGAGGTGGTCCATGGGTATTGTGGGACCATTAGTGAAATCAGGAAGAGGAAAGCAGAAGCTACGCTTCCTCTTAGTATTAACAAACTATTTCACAAAATGGATAGAAGCCGAAGCTTTCCAACAGGTAACTAAAGTCGAAACCGAACGACTCGTATGGAAAGACATCATATGCCGCCATGGCGTCCCTTACGAAATCGTAACCGACAACGGATCTCAATTCATATCCAACGATTTTAGAGCATTCTGCGAGAAATGGAACATACGGCTCACCATGTCGACACCTCGATACCCCCAAGGGAACGGCCAAGCGGAGGCTGCTAATAAATCAGTATTAGCAAACCTCAAGAAACGCCTCGGAGTCAATAAGAACAATTGGTCCGAAAGATTACCTGAAGTGCTTTGGGCATGTCGATCCACCCCACGAAGAGCTACAGAAGAAACCCCCTTTTCTTTAGCCTACGGGATGGAGGCTGTCGTCCCAGCAGAAACTACCGTTGGGAGCCTCCGCCGAGAGCTCTGCACCTCTAACCCCGAAGCTAATGATCAACTCCTACTAGATAACCTCGATTTAATCGAGGAACGACGAGACCAAGCATTGATCCGCATTCAAAATTATCAACAAGAAATGGCCCGACACTATAACTCGAAAGTCAGGCCCCGATAATTCGCCGTTGGCGACCTAGTACTTAGAAAAGTCTTCGACCGCACCAAGGAGCCACGAGCTCGGAAGCTAGGAACCAATTGGGAAGGTCCCTATCGAATAATCCACGTAGTACGACCTGGCGTTTTCAAGCTCCTAAAGGTACGAACCGGGGTACCTGAGATGCGATCATGGAATTCCATGAACCTAAAAAGATATTACCATTAGGTACCTAAATTTATTGAACCACGTCTGGCTTGATCCCTTGACTGGGTACGTAGGCAACTCCGTCATGAGTGCAGCCCCAATCTCATCCCAACATATTCATCTTTACATTTAAGGGGGGCATGTGTCTAAAACACACAGCCCAAGCTATTAAGCTCCATGATTATTATGTATCGCACAAAAGTTATTAATAAAGCATTTACATTCAAGCATGTCGAGTTTCCTTCGAACAAATTCAGGTCTCGCCAAACCCAAACCTAAGGTCTTAAAATCCTTCAAACAAATTCAGGTCATGGGAAACCCGGACCTAAGGTCTTAAAATCCTTCAAATAAAGCCAGGTCACGATGAACCTGAACCTAAGGTCTTAAAATCCTTCGAACAAATTTAGGTCCCGGCAAACCTGGACCTAAGGTCTTAAAATCCTTCAAATAAAGTCAGGTCACGGTGAACCTGAACCTAAGGTCTTAAAATCCTTCAAGTAAAGACATGTCACGATGAACCTGAACCTAAGGTCTTAAAATCCTTCAAATAAAGTCAGGTCACGATGAACCTGAACCTAAGGTCTTGAAATCCTTCAAGTAAAGACATGTCATGATGAACCTGAACCTAAGGTCTTAAAATCCTTCAAATAAAGTTAGGTCACGATGAACCTGAACCTAAGGTCTTAAAATCCTTTGAACAAATCCAGGTCTTGGCAAACCTGGACCTAAGGTCTTAAAATCCTTCAAACAAATTCAGGTCTCGGTAAACCCGGACCTAAGGTCTTAAAACCCTACTATTTAATTCAGGTCCCGGCAAACCTGGACCTAAGGTCCTAAAAATCCTTCGAATGAAATTAAAATTCCACAACATGCTCTCAAGGGCCTCCAAGAGTCCTTCGAAATAGACCTAGGTTCCTAAAAGGTCTTAATCAAAACTCTCTATGCTTGAAGTTACCAAGACTTCTAAAGGTGCAAGATCACTAACGCAATCCGCGATCTAATCCTGGAACAACTACAGGAATCTCGTACTCAAGAAAGTCATGATACCTAAGTTGAATTCACACTTCAAAGCAAAATCCGAATAAGCTGAACGAAGGATAAAACCAAAGAAAGAAACAAGGTTTAAAAGCCTCCTCAGGCCATAAACGGTTCAAGAGATCCTAACCCAACAAAGGTTTAAAAGCCTCCTCAGGCTATAAGTCTTAAAACATAAGTAAAAGCCCGTAGGGCAGACATCTTAAAACATGGGAAATAATCTGGAAGGAGAACAAGTCTTCAACCTTCTTGACCATCACCTCCAGAAACCTTCAAAGCATCACGATCCTCCTCGATTGCCTCGCTACCGGGACATCTTCATCCATCTCCTTGCCATCACCTCCCGGAACCACATCAACTGGGGCTAAATCAGGACCCACCAAACCTAAATTAGAACCATACTCTCCAGAAAAGGTCGGATTAAACGTGTTAACCTCAAAAGTACCTGAGCTCTCTAAGAGTTGAGGAAGAGGAAGCTTGCTGACCGAGAAATCAGAGACCTGAGCTCTCTCGTAGGCAGCAACTGCTTCCGGCATCAAAGATATCAAACGATTGTACTCTTCCTCAGCATTTTGAATCTCGTTTGATAGCAAATCCTTCAAGCGCTCCGTATTAGCTTGAAGCTCCTGAGCGTAGATCTGAAGATCAGCCTCATCCTTCTTCTTGGAGAACTTCTCTTTAACAGAGATACGGATCTTAAGCATCGATGACCTCCTTCTTTCCCCTTCTAACAGCAAATTTAACTTCAGCCTCCTTGTTCTTCTGACTGACTTGAGACGAAGCAATCAAGTCCTGAACGTGTTGCTCAGCAACCTTTCGAGCACTGTATAGCTCAGAAATCCTCCTACTCTTCACCTTAACATCAATTTCCAAACTCTCAATCTTCCCTTGCTGAGCGTCAGACTTTAAACCGAGCCTCTCAAATTCAGATTGAAGTGTCGAAACCTGAGCTCTGGCTTGGTCACGCTCAATCTTGGTAGTCTTAACCATCTCGGTGACCTGGGCTAACTCCTCAGCGTTAGACGCGTTATTCACTGTTTCCTCAAACTTTAGCTGAGCCCTGTTAACAGCTCCAGCCAACTATAGAGAAGTGAATAACAGAAATAAGTATCTCTCTAAAAAAACAACAAAAGGGGGGCAAAGACCCGTACCTGACCCATGTAGTGAGCAATCTCGGTAAACTCATCCCTGTTAGTCAGATTGTTAACAGGGGGAAGAGAACACCCTGTTCGCTTCATGTGCCTCATCAGCGTAGCCAAACCCCACGGATCATCAAGAATCGATCCAGGCTTCGAGTGAGCGAAATTCCACCCAACGGTACCTCCTCTCGAGGATGATGAAGAAGACCTGGAAGGTCTATCACCTTGATCGGTTCGTAATCTCTTGCTCCTGCGGATTTCAGTCTCAGAAGGATCCTTGATCATCTAAGGATCATCTCCCGTGACCTGAACATCAAAACGAGGAACTATCTCATGAGCTCCCTGTTCCTCAACCGGATTAGCATCCTTAACTGGAGCGGAAGCTCCATCATCAAGAACCTCTTTCACAGAGCTGAGGAAAGATCCTCCCTGATTCTTCTCGCTTCCACGAGAAGTGCTGGCTGCTTTCGCTAGTCTACCCCTGGATGGGAACGATGGTTGAAGAGGCATCTTGGTTGATTGGGTTCTTTCAGTTTCAGAAGTACTAGCTCCCGTTGAAATCGTAACTACTGTGTCACCTTCGGAAACGGCATCAACAAATTCTTTTAGAACTCAGAAATCATAAAAAAAAAAAGTTTATACGTATGAAGCTAAATAAACACATTACCTTCCAACTCTGCGATCGGGATTGGAGTCAAAAAGGAAGCGTTGTATCGATCTGGAAATCTGGCTGAACCTACTCGAGAAGTGGTATAAGAGGTCCAGGTACAAGGAGTTTGCTCTAGCTTTCGAAAGAGAGCCTTGGTAAGCTTGCCGGTAAGCGTAGGAGGATCCTCAATATCTGCAAAGAATACCAGGCAATCATCAGGTTACTGCAAATCAAAATGAATAAATGCAATCCTAATAATCCTAACCAGATGCATCAGACCAAACGGCCCTAAGAGTACGACCCACAGGGACCGTCGAAGGGTCAATCTTTACGAAAAAGTACTTCTTTCGCCAGTCGTCGTCACTACTGGAAAACTTGAAAATTCCCAACCCAGGACGACTCGAGAGATAGTAGGTTCCGCTACCACCATCCTTCGAAGCACTCTCCTTTATCGAGAAAAGACTCATCAGGTCATTAATCCTGACAGGGACCCCTTCTTCCTGAGACCTAGTGATAAAACCGTTTATCACTCGAATAACGGAAGGACAAAGCTGAGAAAGGGCTAGTTGGTAATGATGCAGGAGGTCTAATAAAAGATCAGGGAGGGGAAACCTAAGATCACTCTTAGATATGTACTTCTCGTGAACACAAAACCAGCCTTCTGGAGCCGTTTCGGGGGTTTCATAGCCTTCACAAGCCCTGGCTAACTCCTTACGGCCTAGAGCTTGGACCATGAGATTGACGACTTCCTGGCCCTTTAACACAAAAGGTGGGTGAGATCCAGAGGGAAGGCTCTCATTAGAGCCACCGGTTCTTTTTGTTCTCTTGGAAAATCTCTGGGCTATTGATTCCTTAGCTTTCTTCTTCTTCTCAGCCTTCTTCACCGACTCACCTACCTCCTTTTTCACCTTCATGATTCGAACTCCAGCAACAGAGATTCCGGTCTCTCCAGAGCCTTCTTTCGGTCCAGTAATAACAGGGCACGAAGAAAAGAGATCGAGAAAAAAAAAACTTGAACTAGTAATCTAGAATTCATGAAGTAAAACTTTAGAGAGAATCTACTCGAACCTTGTTTTGAACTTAACAGAAAAAGACTGTGAAAGACAGTAAAATAAAAAGAACCAGAAGAAGTTACCTGGGGAAACTGAATCGAGACGTGGAGAAATTGGGGAAGTTGAACTTAATGTAAACAGCTTTATATCTCGTCGAGCCTCGAAAATCGGAGAATAATTATTTCAAAATTCTTTTAATCTGAGTCGTTGATTTCGTTAAGTTTAATCGTGTTCGTCGGATCAAGTAAGAGATATCCTCGAGAGAAGATCACGAGTAATCATTATCTCAACGAAAAGCTAAGATTCGGTGGCTAGGTCTAGCTCCCGAGAAAAGTATCTTTTCTCGAAAGCTGGGGGCAACTGTTGGGCCCAAATATGGCCCATTAGCTGAAATTAGCGGATCAATTAACTGAGCCTAATAATGGGCCACGCGTGGGTTGTCACTTCAAAGAAGAACGAAGCTCACCTGAGGACGGAGGCTACTTCTAAGGATTCCGATGAAAGAGGTCACGAGAAAGAGGTCACGGAGAAGAGGTCCGGCTTCTCTTTCAGGAACCTAACAAAAACAGCTCAGGATACGAAGCAAGAGGCATATGATTCGGTCAAGAGGAAGCTGTTGCAAATCCCTCAACTTACGGAAGTAATCTCGGAGACTAATCAGGGGAGGTTAAACGTGACCTAAGGCTATTTAACGGAATGAGAGATGAAGAGGAAAGGGGTCATTCATTTTTCAACCAATTTTCACATATATTTCGACTCACAAGTCATTCAGATATTTCTTTTGTATTCATCAGAATTAATCTTGTAATCCTTATTCATCAATATAATTCCAGTTCATTCTCTAAGTTCTTACGGGATTCAGCCCACGCTATCTTTTTCTCCAATCTCAACCTAACCTAAAATTAGGAAGTGAGTTTTACCCCTCACATGCAGTATCTTGCGCTTAACGCTTTGAGTTTTTGAGCTTCCCATTTCTGGGGGGGGGGGACCTTACCCTCCGAGATATACTGCATGATTGGTATTCTCTAGTCCTCTCTTCCTATGATCTTGTTATGGAGAGATGAAGGAGGTTCCTGTCCAGGACCGGGTCCTTGAGTGTCGTTGTGGCCGGAGGTAGTGCCCCCGGGGATATTCCCTGGGTTAGGCTCGAGGGAGTGTAGGTTCCGGGGAATATCTTCAGGTATGTCGTTGTTTTCCGGGGTCTGGATCGTGCCCCCGGAAGTGTTTCCGAGATCAGGAGAATTTTTAGTCCTGCGAGTGCTTGTTGGGGTCAAAATCGGTACGACGGAATCAACGGCCGAAACTCCCCGCAGAAATATAAAAGGAATCGTTTTATAAAACCCAAAGAATCGTTTTATAAAACTCGAGGATCGTTTTATAAAACTCGAGGATCGTTTTATAAAACTCGAGGATCGTTTTATAAAACTCGAGAATCGTTTTATAAAACTCGAAGAATCGTTTTATAAAACTCGAGAATCGTTTTATAAAACTCGAAGAATCGTTTTATAAAACTCGAGAATTGTTGGGGTCAAAATCGGTACGATGGAATCAATAGCCAAAACTCCCCGCAAAAATACAAAAGGAATAGTTTTATAAAACCCGAGGAGTCGTTTTATAAAACTCAAAGTCATTTATAAAACTCGCAGACCGTATTATAAAACTCGAGAAGACGTTTTATAAAACTCGAGAATCGTTTTATAAAACTCGAGAAGCCGTTTTATAGAACTTAAAGCTCGTTTTATAAAACTTGAGAATCGTTTTATAAAACTCGAGAATCGTTTTATAAAACTTGAAAAGCCCTTTTATAAAACTCGAAGATCGTTTTATAAAACTTAAAGATCGTTTTATAAAACTCGAGAAGCCGTTTTATAAAACTCGAAGATTGTTTTATAAAACTCAGGAAGCCGTTTTATAAAACCCGAAGATCGTTTTATAAAACTCGAGAATCGTTTTATAAAACTCGAAGATCGTTTTATAAAACTCGAAAAGCCGTTTTATAAAACTCGAAGATCGTTTTATAAAACTTAAAGATCATTTTATAAAACTCGAGAAGCCGTTTTATAAAACTCGGGAAGCCGTTTTATAAAACCCGAAGATCGTTTTATAAAACTAGAGAATCGTTTTATAAAACTCGAAGATCGTTTTATAAAACTCGAAGATCGTTTTATAAAACTCAAGAAGCCGTTTTATAAAACCCGAAGATCGTTTTATAAAACTCGAGAACCCTTTTATAAAACCCGAAGATCGTTTTATAAAACTCGAGAATCGTTTTATAAAACTCGAAGATTGTTTGTAAAACTCGAAGATCGTTTTATGAAACCCGAAGATCGTTTTATAAAACTCGAGAATAGTTTTACGAAACCGCAAAAAACCGAAACAGCCGTAAAACGCGAACTAGTCGCAACTAGTTTGCCCACCGGCGAACTATGCCAGCTTGGCTTAGTTCGCCGGTGGGCGAACTAGTCCCGTACCGACTAGTTCGCCCACCGGCAAGCTAAGCCAGCTCGGCTTAGTTCGCCGGTGGGCGAACTAGTCCCGTACCGACTAGTTCGCCCACCGGCGGACTAAGCCAGCTCGGCTTAGTTCGCCGGTGGGCGAACTAGTCCCATCCCGACTAATTCGCCCACCGGCAAACTAAGCCGGCCGGCTTAGTTCGCCGTTGGACGAACTAAAGACTTCCTAGACGTCCCGAGCCTCGATCTCCCGCATCCCCGATTCGAAACTTACGTCTTTCGACATGGTCGCGTTCTGAACCACGGCCGAAACGTCTCCCGTTCCATCTCGATCCGACCTATCGTTCGAGCTTTATGATAAAAACCGTAAAACTTCGCTTTCTCGACAAAGAACTCGAGGAAATCGTATAAAACAGCAACGGTTAAACGAAACACCGAACATTGCCTAAACTATACGATTTATTCGAGATTTATCGTTGAAATCATAAAAACGCGTTTTTAATAAAAAAAGTCGAGTAATCGTAAAAAGTGCGTTTTTAATAAAAACGTCGAGTAAATCGTATAACCTTACGATTAGCTCGAGGAATTTACTAAAAACGGCATCAGATCAGGAAACGATCCCGTACAAAGTCGGAAAATGGATTTATCGCAGAATGGCCCGGAAGGTCCTAAAACGCGATAAAAACCCATCTTGCGATCTTAACGGAATCTAACCCGAAGATACGATAACATTTTGACGGTTTATTCGCAGAAGGAAAATAAATGTCAAGTTTGAAGATAAAAGGAAGGTTTGAAGAAAAATAGAAGATTTCCGCGGAAGAAAAGGAAGGATCGAGAAAAATGGAAAATTCCCGATATAGTCAAATCTGGGCGAAATGGAAAGACCGAACGGCCAAGGCGAGGAGTATATAAATAAGAGGTCTAGGGCAGAAGCAAGGGACACGATTTTCAGAGCTCTCACCACCAAAATTAGCATTTAGGAAATTTTCCGTTTTCATTATCGAGCTGCGTCTCAACTAGGGTTTTAGTCTAAGATTGTTAGAACTAGGAATTTCGCCGACGGCTCACGCAGCTAAGGCAACTCTCGTTGTAACCGTTCTTACGCGAATTCGGAATAAGAATCCTTCTTGCTCTCAATCTCGTTTTTCTTTTTATATCTTTCAATTTATTCATATTAATCGCGTTCTTGGTTACTTGTCGTTGGCTTTCGCAGAGATCCGGTTCCTCTGGANCGAATTCGGAATAAGAATCCTTCTTGCTCTCAATCTCGTTTTTCTTTTTATATCTTTCAATTTATTCATATTAATCGCGTTCTTGGTTACTTGTCGTTGGCTTTCGCAGAGATCCGGTTCCTCTGGAAAATTAGGGTTTTCCTAAGTTTCCTTATTTAACGGAAATCGACAGGTGTGAATTTCGGTTCCCACAGTTTGGCGCTAGAAGGAGGGGGGTCAGATTACTCTTACTCATAGCCGCAAAACGCTTGATCAAAACGATGTCTTGATAAATGAAAGACAAAGTCGCAACCTGCAAAAAGACGCTGGTAAAACAACTCCAGCAGCGACTACTCGTGCAGCCAACGCCCACGCAAACGCTGTAGTACTCAAGAAAATCGAAAACCTAATCGCGACTCTTTGCCACGGGAAGAGCAACGAAACAAGCTCACGATTTCTATCTCAGATCACTAAGGGCAACGATAAAATCTATCAAACCCCGTAGTGTTTTTTCTTATTTCCGAGTCGGACAAATCTCACGGGTTGAGCAAAAGACGTTTTCCGAGAACTTTTCGGAAAAATAAAACTTGCTCTTCCAGAAACCGCAGAACAAACCGTAGGTTACTCGCGAAATAAACCCTTGGTTACTCGCGAAAAAACCCTAGGTTGTTCGCGGAAAAACCCTAGCTCTACTCGCGGAGAAAGCCCAAGGGCACTCGCGGAAAAACCCTAGGTTATTCGCAACAAAACCCTAGGTTGTTCGCGGAAGAACCTTAGGCTACTCGCAGAATCAGGCAATACTATCCAGCCGATAAGACGGTGAGTCGGCCAAGCAACCTAGCTCGCCATCTTTGCGAGCTGACCGGCTTTCCACCTCGTCCTATAGGCACTGAATTTTCCCCGAGGGTCCGCACAATCCAACTCATAGCTATGGTGAGACGGACCGTACTCTAAAAAATAATCGCACTGCTTTTCTTTTTGTCTTAATCAAAGTTTTCGTTGAGGTTTTACCACGAAAACAAGATAGCTTGATGAATCGGGACTGTGCTCGCTGTGAGGGATAAAACTCACTCTCTAGTTTAGGTTAGGTTTAGATTGGGAAAAGACAATCGTGGGCTGAATCCTGTTAGAACTTGTATGAATGAATACGTTTGTTTATATTGATTTTGATAATAATAAGGGTTTACAAAGATGATCTTGATGATCTAATCGAAAGAATAATGATTGACAAAGATGGTTAAAAACAAAGTGTGTCTGAGTCTTTTGGTCTCGAATGAATTCCAGATCCCCTTCTCTGATCTCTTCTCCCTCTTAAATAGCTTCTAGGTCACGTTCAACTTCTCCCGACGAAGCCTCCGAGATTATCTCCGCGAGTTAAGGGATTTGCAACAGCCTCCTTTTGACTAGGTCTTGCACGTTCTCCTTGGGCTGCTTCTTGTTAGCTGTTTGTAAATGAGGTCCAGACTCTTTCTCTGTGACCTGTTTTTGTTAATGATTTTCCCATTCGACAAATAGGCAGCGATTTTATTTGGTTCTCCTTTAGGAAATAAATTCCTAATAGGCTTATAACGGCCCGTTAATGGCTTCAACTATTTGAGCCCATTAATTCAGCTAACAGGCTAAATTCGGGCCCAACAGTTGCCCCCAGCTTTCGAGATGAGACCTCTTTTCTCGAAAGCTTCAGGATAACCGCCTGAATTCTTGTTCCTCGAGATAATGATTACTTCGCAATATACTCGAAGATTCGCATGACCTTAATTCAACGGTCCAGATCTCGTTTGGTCGAATCAACGGTAAGGATTAATGTATTTTGAATAGCTTTAATCCCGATTTTCAAGGCTAGACGTGATATAAAGCTGCAGTTATTAACTGCGCTGTTTATCCACCACCCCACGTCTCGATTTGATTCCCCAGGTAACTGTTCACTTTCTTCTTACATTTACTGCGGTTATATTTGTTCCCGTTAATACTTCCAGGAATTTATAGTTCGAAAAAGAATTTTTCCATCTGAATCCTTCTTCGATCTCTTTGCATTTTTCTGCTTTTTTCTTCCTCTTTGTCTATTATCATGACGAAAGATAAAGAAGGTACCGGAGAAATTGAACTCTCTGCCTCCGGTGTTCAGCTTATGAAGGTTAAATTGGAAATCGGTGAGAAGATGAAAAAGGGCGAGCCGAGCAAGAAAGGTAGGGAATCGATTGCTCTACGAGTCTCCAAGAGATCGAAGAAAAACGATGGCTCAGGTGGGAGCGTCTTCTTCGGATCTCACGTGCCTTCTTTGCTGAAGAGCCAAGAAGTTGTTAACCTGATGGTCCAGGCCGTAGGTCAGAAGGATTTAGCCAAGGCCTGTAAACCCGACGAGACTCCGGAGATTGCTCCGGAGGGATGGTTCTGCGTTCATGAGAAGTACATCACCAAATGTCATCTCAGATTCCCGCTTCAAGATCTCCTATTGGATCTTCTTGATCACTATCAGTTAGCTCTTTCCCAGCTCTGTCCCTCGGTTATTCGAGTGATTAATGGTATTATCACCAGAGCTAAGGAAGAGGGGGTAGCCGTTGGTCTCCGCGACCTAATGAGCCTCTATACAATCAAGGAGAGTGCCTCAAAAGACGGTGGTAGTGGTACCTCCTATCTACCTTGTCGACCCAAGCTGGGCCTCTTCAAGTTTTCCGGCAGTGATGATGACTGGAGGAAGAAATATTTTTATGTTAAGATTGACCCTTTGACGGTTCCTGAGGGTCGTACCCTAAGGGTTACTTGGTCCGACGCTTCCGGTTAGGGTCTTTAGGGATGCGTTTGTGTGGTTTGTTTTCTTTTCACACATTTCGTTGATCGTTGATTCTCTTTTTTTTACAGACATAGGCGATCCCGAGAAGCTTACCAACAAGCTTACTAGAGCTCTTTATCGCAAGCTGAAGCAGAGTCCTTGCACGTGGGGAGCTTTCACCACCTCGCGTATAGGGTCGGCTAGTGTGGGAGTCGATTTCACCCTACTCTCAAATAAATCATTAAAAAGGAAACTTCGGGAAAACCCTAAGTTTCCAGAGGAACCGGCTATCTGAGAGAACCGCACAACAAAAAATAAGAAAACGATAACTTTAGAATTTGAATGAAAATAAACAAAATAGAGAGCAAAGAAGGTTCTTATTCCGAATCTGCGTTGAACTGGTACAAAGAGAGTAGCCGAAAACGTAAGAACTAGAAAACCCTAATTGAGAAGCAGCTCGCTAACAGAAAAACGGAAAGATTCCTAAATGCTAGTTTTGGTGGTGAGAGCTCTGAATTTCGTGTGTGCTTCTGCCCTAGACCTCCTCTTTATATACTCCTCGTCTTGGCTATCCGATCTTTCCATTTCGCCCAGATTTGACTAAATCGGGAATTTTCCATTCTTCTCGATCCTTCCTTTTCTTCTGCGGAAATCTTCTATTTCTCTTCAAACCTTCCTTTTATCTTTAAACTTGACTTTTATTTTCCTTCTGCGAGTAANCGGGAATTTTCCATTCTTCTCGATCCTTCCTTTTCTTCTGCGGAAATCTTCTATTTCTCTTCAAACCTTCCTTTTATCTTTAAACTTGACTTTTATTTTCCTTCTGCGAGTAAACCGTCAAAACGTTATCAAATCTGCGGGTTAGATTCCGTTAAAATCGCGAGATGGGTTTTTATCGCGTTTTAGGTCCTTCCGGGCCATTTTGCGATAAAAACCGTTTTCCGACTTTTTACGGGATCGTTTCCTGATCTGACGTCGTTTTTAATAAATTTCTCGAGTTAATCGCAAAGTTTTACGATTTACTCGACTTTTTATTAAAAACATGTTTTTTATGACTTACTCTGCGTTTTTTATTAAAAGCGCGTTTTTTATGATTTCGACGAGAAATCTCGAATAAATCGTATAGTTTAGGCAATGTTCGGTGTTTCGTTTAACCGTTGCCGCTTTATATACGATTTCCTCGAGTTCTTTCCGAGAAAACGAAGTTTTACGGTTTTTATCGTAAAACTCGAACGGTAAGTCGGATCGAGATGGAACGAGAGATATTTCGGCCGTGGTTTAGAACGCGACCTTGTCGAAAGACGTAAGTTTCGAATCGGGAATGCGGGAAATCGAGACGCGGAGTATCCGGGAAGTCTCTAGTTCGCCCATCGGCGAACTAAGCCGGGTCCGGCTTAGTTCGCCGATGGGCGAACTAAAGAGTGACTCTTAGTTCGCCGATGGGCGAACTAGAGAGTGTTTCTTAGTTCGCCGATGGGCGAACTAGTTGCGACTAGTTCGCGTCTTACGGCTTTTTCGGTTTTTTGCGGTTTTTTTGCGGTTTTGTAAAACGATTCTCGAGTTTTATAAAACGATCTTCGGATTTCACAAAACGACTTTTGAGTTTTATAAAAACGATCTTCGAGTTTTATAAAACGATTCTCGAGTTTTATAAAACGGTTTCTCGAGTTTTATAAAACGGTTTCTCGAGTTTTATAAAACGATTCTCGAGTTTTATAAAACGATTCTCGAGTTTTATAAAACGGTTTCTCGAGTCTTATAAAACGGTTTCTCGAGTTTTATAAAACGGTTTCTCGAGTTTTATAAAATGATTCTCGAGTTTTATAAAACGATTCTCGAGTTTTATAAAACAGTTTCTCAAGTTTTATAAAGCGGTTTCTCGAGTTTTATAAAGCGGTTTCTCGAGTTTTATAAAACGGTTTCTCGAGTTTTATAAAACTATTCTCGAGTTTTATAAAACGATTCTCGAGTTTTATAAAACGGTTTCTCGAGTTTTATAAAACGGTTTCTCGAGTTTTATAAAACGGTTTCTCGAGTTTTATAAAACGATTC
>CAKOAT010217265.1:66959-78252 GCA_932364175.1 Eruca vesicaria subsp. sativa | reverse complement strand
TGCAATAACCTGCTTCGCATTCTTCTCTTGTGAAATGAGCTTTCACTATAGCTAAGCGGAAGGCTCTCAAATGAGCCTTGGGGTCTGAGGTCCCGTCATATTCGGGAATCCTAATTTTTCGGGTATCTCTTATGTAAGAGCTAGCGATTTTATCTGTGAATGGGGTTCCACGGGTTTCCTCAATCAAGCTCTCGATTTCTGGAGCTGAGCTCGTTGCTTTATGCACTTGAGCGTTCAGCTTCTGGAGAGCTGCGTGAGTTTGCTCCATGTATCGGCGAATAGCCTCAGGTCCTTCTAGGGGAAGGACGGTTGGGTCTTCTCGAGGAATCTGATGAGAGGATTCTTGATGGAGTCGAGTGTAATCGTTATCCCAAGCGTTAGGTGGGCTACATCGCTCGTTAGCTCTAGAGCCACCTTGGGGGACGTGACCTGGGGGGTGAGCTGTAGGATCAGCTTCCGCCCTCGGGTTGTCTCGGTTAGGGGTCGCGCTTCAATTTTGGTAAGCTGAAGTTGGTGCTCTGCCCCTAGGAGGGGGAGATATTCCTTCTCCGGACCTAAAAATAGGTGGCGGAGGCGGCAATCGTGTGCTGTGTTCGTGAACCCTATTGGGTGCAGAGCTGGTCGTCGCTATGTTATTCCCCATAGCACTAGTTATAGGTGGACTAAATACTGGGATTCTCCCAGTAAGGGGTGTCCGGAGAATAGGCTCTTGCCCATTACGAGCAATGCTGTTGGGGGAAAAGTCCAGGCGTCCGCGAGGGAACGTGGGTTCGGTGAGTCAATCTCGGAAGGCGATTCCTGAGCCTTGACGTTGCGACGGATGAGTTGTCTCGGTTAGAGATCTAGTCACCTCTTCGAACCGTTGTTGCCGGGCAGTTAGCTGTTGCAACGTACGCTCATTATCCTGAGCTCTTTCTATCAACTACACCATCATTCGGCGCATTTCGGATAGCTGAGCTTCCGAGTGATGCGGAGCGTATTGACGTTGGGGGTTTTCAGGGACCCCGGTGTTGTTTCCACTGGAAGACCTTGGGTTAGCTATCCCAGTTCGGTTTGGTTGAGCATTAGCCGGAGGCTGTTGCTCGGATCGGTGATCGGCGGATCGAGGTTCCGGATCTTGAGGATCCGGGTCTCCCCTGTTCGGTGAGCCATCGATCTGGATCACGGGATCCGGGATGGATGGGCTCGTTGCCTGGTTGGATGGATCCATTCTCAAGTTACGGAGTGAAGGATTCAATTATCTCGTCCCCACAGACGGCGCCAAAATGTGAGGGATAAAACTCACTCTCTAGTTTAGGTTAGGTTTAGATTGGGAAAAGACAATCGTGGGCTGAATCCTGTTAGAACTTGTATGAATGAATACGTTTGTTTATATTGATTTTGATAATAATAAGGGTTTACAAAGATGATCTTGATGATCTAATCGAAAGAATAATGATTGACAGAGATGATTAAAAACAAAGTGTGTCTGAGTCTTTTGGTCTCGAATGAATTCCAGATCCCCTTCTTTGTTCTCTTCTCCCTCTTAAATAGCTTCTAGGTCACGTTCAACTTCTCCCGACGAAGCCTCCGAGATTATCTCCGCGAGTTAAGGGATTTGCAACAGCCTCCTTTTGACTAGGTCTTGGACGTTCTCCTTGGGCTGCTTCTTGTTAGCTGTTTGTAAATGAGGTCCAGACTCTTTCTCGGTGACCTGTTTTTGTTAATGATTTTCCCATTCGACAAATAGGCAGCGATTTTATTTGGTTCTCCTTTAGGAAATAAATTCCTAATAGGCTTCTAACGGCCCGTTAATGGCTTCAACTATTTGAGCCCATTAATTCAGCTAACAGGCTAAATTCGGGCCCAACACTCGCCGACTCACCAGTAGGCAAGTTGGACAAGCTCGATGGATCGAAACATCTCCATCTCGAATCTTGATCGAGACGCTTTTTGTTTCGTCTCAATCGGACTTTCTGTTGAGATTCTACGACAAAAATAAGTCAACTCGACGAATCGAGATCACCCGCGCCAAGCGTCTTAGCTCGCCGAACGTAGAGCTAGCTAGCTCGCCATACAGCGAGCTGACCCAAGCGCCTAGTTCGCCCGAGAGACGCTGACTTCGCCCCAAGGGTTCTTACCATCCCGATCGCCACACGGCGAGCTGAAAGGGTTCACCCGACTTGCCCTACGTCGAGCTGAACCAATCCTCAAGTTTCTCTCTCGAGTCTTGATCGCGCTAATTCTCGTTTCGACTCAATCGGAATTTCCATCGGGATTTTACGATAAAACCGCGAAGACTTGTTTCTTCTTATAGGTTCGAATCAATCGTCTAAAACGGCAACGGTTGACTTAACACCAAAGTTGCCTAAACTATACGAGAAATTTGAACACTCTAAACCCAATCCGGTTTTACGAAACTCTGCCACGCTAAGTCGAAAACATCCAATCATAAACACGTGATTGATTTTTTCGACATACAAAGCGCACCTAGTCGGTCAAATAAAACCAACAGTGCGAAGAAACAAGAACATGAGTTCCGATGATTAAGTCTTCTCCCCGCTCCGATACTCTTGTTGGTAATTCGTCAAAGACCGGTATGTCAGAAGACGAAGAACGAAGAATATACGATCCCAAATCATCGATGAAACTAAGGCATAACTCGTACAACCGAGAAACGATCGCCACGCATTCAAACGTACTCATTTCCTAAAAGAAAGAGGGAGCTAAAGACGCTGACGTTGTCTTAAAACCGACTCGCTCCTATAAGTTTTCGTAAATCAGACATACTCCAAGTCATCTCCGATCCACCATGGTCTTTAATCGACCCAGATTGTCGATCACCCCAATCCTTCAAACGAAACTCGTCTTTCTTCTTTCGCCGAACATTTTTCCTCGCATCAAGAAAACGCTTTCTAAAATAAGCGGAAAAATATTCGGATGATGCAACGCCTCGTCGAAATCATCCCAAAAGCAAACGACAATCTAAAAATCGTCTAAGCGCTAAAGACTGATCCAAACCGTCTGGAAAATAATCTCGAGGAATATACAGCATCTCTCGTCGCAATCATGCGGTTAGAAAATCTCTGCGAAACTTCAGAGCGAAACTCGATTATTTTCCGAAATCATAAAGATTTTCTCAAACTTGATAAAACAAGTATAAGAATCGAAATATTTAGGCATCAAAGCATTGATCTCATTTTCCGTCAAACCAAGTGAGTCACGGAATAATGTCAAGAACATTTGCGGCGAAAGAAAAATCGAGAACACAAAGCAGCAATAGAGAACACGTCCTCCCTTCTCGCCAAGTGATCATATTACTGATTATGTGATTCATTCCATCTGAGAAACCCGCTAAAACATTTTGCGACTAAATCTCGGTGAAATAAATTTTGGTAAAACTCCGCGAGTGACTCTGAAAAAACCATCACCGAAGAATCAAAAACTAAGCGGAAAGGTTTCTCGAAAAATCTGCGGAAACATTGTTAACCAATGTGTCGTGTCGATTACTAAATTCATCGCCCGTTTCTTATGCGAGAAATCCTTCGTATGGTCAGGATCATGTCATAACGAAGTAACTTTCGAAAGTAAACGTAATAGGTTTTGCGAAAAGTACATTCTAAGCTATACGATCCGGCACTGAGCGACCAATCTAAACTTTGCCTCCTCGCGACACGATCTGAAATATCTCACTCTTTATCCCTTCGGTTCACGAGCATCCACTCTCATTCCAACCGATTATATCCAAGAATGAGACCGCCCCGCAAACGACTCCGCACGGGCTCTGCATCGAGCTTCTTAGGATCTGTCTCCCTCGAGTAAAAAAGAAACAACTTCCATACAAACAAAGAAAAGATTATACGAAACTTTCATCGTATAAATCAAAACTACAATGGAAAAACGTTTTCTATAACCACGGGCACACTTGGCATATCAAGCTCGACAAACGTTATTTGGCTATTATCTGATCACGCTTCACTTCAATGCCAAGTTTACAAAATGACTCGACCTTTTCGATAGTACGAAAGTGTCGTGATCTAATCTCTACCAAATACGACCTTGGCTGTGCGGATGAACACAACCTTCACGCCAAGCCAATACATTCAACGGATAATGCGAACTTGTCGAAAATAGGCTAAGTTCTGTATTCTCGCGATTCACCCTATTTCCGAAGCAAGTTGGCTACAAAATCCGACGTATAAGAAAACACTCGTACCAGAGCTCCTAAAGCCGTACGAATCTCGGAAGGTCAACACTTCAAAAATCACCGTAACGAAAAACGCTTCGTTTCGGAGAAACAACTTACGCGACCTCTCGGTCTTAATTGCTCTAGCACAAATCATAAAACTACCTAACATCCAAACAGGAATGTAAGTTTTAATTGCGAGTATCTGCAAACGAACCAAAGTGTTCCTGCAAAGCAAGGTTAAGACAAAACCCTCGTAACACCGTTTAACATCTTCGAGCCCGCAAACGTTCCGAACACGAAACGCGGCATATAAAATAAAAACCAACTTTCGGCACTGCGAGACATCGCAGACGCCCGGAGAATGGTTTTCGACAAAAATACCTTCCTCGATAAAATCATTTTCTTGGAAGACCTAACAGTCCGTCCACAACTATAAAATTACGCAAAACTTCTTAACGTACGTATCCTTCGTGAAGGCCAAAACAACATAAACATCTATCGCCTAAAAAGTTTGTTGCTGATCACAACAAACTCGCAACAGTCCTAAACAAACTTAAGTTATCTCGCAGAGATATCTCTCGAACACCCGACACAAGGGTAATAGCGCTATAAAAGAAATCCAAACTTTTGGGCAGCACTTCCAGGCAACTTAGAAATTGTTCCCGGTGAGATGCTCGGTTCCAACCAGACGAATCATATAAGCCGAGAACCTATCGCGGATTCTAAATCGGTATGGAATCAAGTTAAAATCGCAACAGGCAAAACGAAAGCCGACTAGTCATCGCATAGCCTCAATCCGAAAGTAAACCTAGGTCTTGCCCTTTACCCAGCACACTGGTCGCTAACGTCTCAAGGCATGAATCGAGATCCTAAAGGCATGTCTCTTCGTCTATATCTAAACGCTCACTCGATTTACTAAACATCCTAAAAACGGGCAAACGAACAAGGCGATACACTAAGGGAAAAAGGAATGCGAGATGACAACTCGCGGACCTCCCTCAATATCAACTCATATTTTTCCCGCTACATTCATACGAATAAAAACACGCTCTTAAAAACGCAAACTGATTTTTAATAAAGCCACAAAAGCGGCAGGGACTCAGAGCCGCACACGACAAGTCCGAAAACTATAACGGCCACGCTCAGCCAGACCAAATGGCCTACGAGGCTAGTCTCAAGGCCGGCAAAGGTCCAGATGCCATCGACATCAATATGCTTGATAATTCCTACACAACATATAACTAGACCGTAAAGGTCTTGCTAGGAAACGGGTCATACGAACATTAACTCCGAAACGAACTACGAAAGGCTTGATCCCCTCAAAAGGGTACGTAGGCAGCCTTCACAAGGCGCAGCCCTAATCTATAACACTTTCCGCTCCCTGGAAAGTGGAAAGATCACTTTCAACGGACCTTTCCGACCATTAATTCCGCCTAACTTAACTAAAACTGGTTAACCACTCGCAAGAACCTTACGCTAAAGGCTCAAGATTCTTACGAGCTGGGGGGCTAACTCTTGGGGTCAAAATCGGTACGACGGAATCAACGGCCTAAACTCCCCGCAGAAATATAAAAGGAATCGTTTTATAAAACCCAAAGAATCGTTTTATAAAACTCGAGGATCGTTTTATAAAACTCGAGGATCATTTTATAAAACTCGAGGATCGTTTTATAAAACTCGAGAATCGTTTTATAAAACTCAAAGAATCGTTTTATAAACTCGAGAATCGTTTTATAAAACTCGAAGAATCGTTTTATAAAACTCGAGAATTTTTGGGGTCAAAATCGGTACGACGGAATCAATAGCCAAAACTCCCCGCAAAAATACAAAAGGAATAGTTTTATAAAACCAGAGGAGTCGTTTTATAAAACTCAAAGTCATTTATAAAACTCGCAGACTGTTTTATAAAACTCGAGAAGACGTTTTATAAAACTCGAGAATCGTTTTATAAAACTCGAGAAGCCGTTTTATAAAACTCAAAGATCGTTTTATAAAACTCGAGAATCGTTTTATAAAACTCGAAAAGCCGTTTTATAAAACTCGAAGATCGTTTTATAAAATTTAAAGATCGTATTATAAAACTCGAGAAGCCGTTTTATAAAACTCGAAGATGGTTTTATAAAACTCGGGAAGCCGTTTTATAAAACCCGAAGATCGTTTTATAAAACTCGAGAATCGTTTTATAAAACCCGAAGATCGTTTTATAAAACTCGAGAATCGTTTTATAAAACTCGAAGATCATTTTATAAAACTCGAAGATCGTTTTATAAAACTCGAAGATCGTTTTATAAAACTCGAAAAGCCGTTTTATAAAACTCGAAGATCGTTTTATAAAACTTAAAGATCGTTTTATAAAAATCGAGAAGCCGTTTTATAAAACTCGAAGATTGTTTCATAAAACTCGGGAAGCCGTTTTATAAAACCCGAAGATCATTTTATAAAACTCGAGAATCGTTTTATAAAACTCGAAGATCGTTTTATAAAACTCGAAGATCGTTTTATAAAACTCAAGAAGCCATTTGTAAAAATCGAAGATCGTTTTATGAAACCCGAAGATCGTTTTATAAAACTCGAGAATAGTTTTACGAAACCGCAAAAAACCGAAACAGCCGTAAAACGCGAACTAGTCGCAACTAGTTCGCCCACCGGCGAACTAAGCCAAGCTGGCTTAGTTCGCTGATGGGTGAACTAGGAGGCCTGTGGGAGTCGATTTCACCCTACTGTCAAATAAATCGTAAAAAAGGAAACTTCGGGAAAACCCTAAGTTTCCAGAGGAACCGGTTATCTGCGAGAACCGCACAACGAAAATAAGAAAACGATAACTAAGAATTTGAATGAGAATAAACAAAAATAGAGAGCAAAGAGGTTCTTATTCCGAATCTGCGTTGAACTGGTACAAAAAGAGTAGCCGAAAATGTAAGAACTTAGAAAACCCTAATTGAGACGCAGCTCGCTAACAAAAAAACAGAAAGATTCCTAAATGCTAGTTTTGGTGGTGATAGCTCTGAATTTTGTGTGTGTGCTTCTGCCCTAGACCTCCTCTTTATATACTCCTCGTCTTGGCTATCCGATCTTTCCATTTTGCCCAGATTTGACTAAATCGGGAATTTTCCATTCTCCTCGATCCTTCCTTTTCTTCTGCGGAAATCTTCTATTTGTCTTCAAACCTTCCTTTTATCTTTAAACTTGACTTTTATTTTCCTTCTGCGAGTAAACCGTCGAAACGTTATCAAATCTGCGGGTTAGATTCCGTTAAAATCGCGAGATGGGTTTTTATCGCGTTTTAGGTCCTTCCGGGCCGTTTTGCGATAAAAACCGTTTTCCGACTTTTTACGGGATCGTTTCCTGATCTGACGTCATTTTTAATAAATTTCTCGAGTTAATCGCAAAGTTTTACGATTTACTCGACTTTTTATTAAAAACACGTTTTTTATGACTTACTCCGCGTTTTTTATTAAAAGCGCGTTTTTTATGATTTCGACGATAAATCTCGAATAAATCGTATAGTTTAGGCAATGTTCGGTGTTTCGTTTAACCGTTGCCGTTTTATACGATTTCCTCGAGTTCTTTCCGAGAAAACGAAGTTTTACGGTTTTTATCGTAAAACTCGAACGGTAAGTTGGATCGAGATGGAACGAGAGATATTTCGGCCGTGGTTTAGAGCGCGATCTTGTCGAAAGACGTAAGTTTCGAATTGGGAATGCGGGAACTCGAGACGCGTAGTGTCCGGGAAGTCTCTAGTTCGCCCATCGGCGAACTAAGCCGGGCCAGGCTTAGTTCGCCGATGGGCGAACTAGTCAAGCATGTTTTAGTTCGCCCATCGGCGAACTAAGCCGGGCCCGGCTTAGTTCGCGTCTTACGGCTTTTTCGGTTTTTTGCGGTTTTTTGCGGTTTTGTAAAACGATTCTCGAGTTTTATAAAACGATCTTCGGATTTCATAAAACGACTTTTGAGTTTATAAAAACGATCTTCGAGTTTTATAAAACGATTCTCGAGTTTTATAAAACGGTTTCTCGAGTTTTATAAAACGGTTTCTCGAGTTTTATAAAACGATTCTCGAGTTTTATAAAACAATTCTCGAGTTTTATAAAACGGTTTCTCGAGTATTATAAAGCGATTTCTCGAGTTTTATAAAACGATTCTCGAGTTTTATAAAAACGATCTTCGAGTTTTATAAAACGATTCTCGAGTTTTATAAAACGATTCTCGAGTTTTATAAAACGATCCTCGCGTTTTGTAAAACGATTCTCGAGTTTTATAAAATGGTTCTCGAGTTTTATAAAACGGTTTCTCGAGTTTTATAAAGCAATTTCTCGAGTTTTATAAAACGATTCTCGAGTTTTATAAAATGATTCTCGAGTTTTATAAAACGATTCTCGAGTTTTATAAAACGATCCTCGAGTTTTATAAAACGATTCTCGAGTTTTATAAAATGGTTTCTCGAGTTTTATAAAACAATTTCTCGAGTTTTATAAAAGGATTTCTCGAGTTTTATAAAACGATTCTCGAGCTTTATAAAATGATTTCTCGAGCTCTATAAAACGATTTCTCGAGTTTCATAAAACGATTCTCAAGCTTTATAAAACGATTTCTCGAGTTTCATAAAACGATTCTCGAGCTTTATAAAACGATTTCTCGAGTTTTATAAAACGATTCTCGAGCTTTATAAAACTGTTCTTTTTGTATTCTTGCGGAAAGTTTTTGGCTATTAATTCCGTCGTATCGATTTTGACCCCAACAGTTAGCCCCCCAGCTCGTAAGAATCGTGAGATTCTTGCGAGTGGATTGAGCTTGTTTGGTGGAATTAGGCGGAACTTTAATGGCCAAAAGTCCAAAGGTGAATAGTAAAATTCTTCTCTATAAGTATATGGAGTAAAATTTTGAATTCTTTACTCCATCTTTTACAACTTATTCAAGAACTTTTTCTCTCCACTTTCTCTGAAGATCTTCAAGCATGTTTTCAGGAAGAAAAACCCGTTCCTCGACTAGTTCAAATTTTCAGAATTCTGAAGGAACGAGTTCGCAGCCTCCAGCCTTGGATCCGAAAGAAGAGTATTTGTCCCCGTTGGCCGATCNAATTTTGAATTCTTTACTCCATCTTTTACAACTTATTCAAGAACTTTTTCTCTCCACTTTCTCTGAAGATCTTCAAGCATGTTTTCAGGAAGAAAAACCCGTTCCTCGACTAGTTCAAATTTTCAGAATTCTGAAGGAACGAGTTCGCAGCCTCCAGCCTTGGATCCGAAAGAAGAGTATTTGTCCCCGTTGGCCGATCTGGCGGATATCGAGGCCTTTTGGGCGATTGGAGTCAAATCGGGGTCCGCTAGACCCGGAACTTGGGTTCCAGTGTTGCCGGACGTCGATCAGATTTCCGGACGTTCGAGTTTGACGCTTTTAAACAGCGTTGATTACATGCGTGAATTCTGCCGAGTCCCAGAGGCTGTTGAGTTTCGTTCCCCACTTGCCGGGGAGAGCGACGAGAACGCGCCCGATGGTTTCTTCACATGTTACAACATTTTTTTGCAACAATGCCACCTGTGGTTTCCGATTCCGGAAGTCATTGTGCATTTTCTTCACAGGCTAGGACTGTCAATTAGTCAGTTGAATCCTTCAAGTTTAAAGCAACTCGTCGGTCTTTTGACGCTAAGTTACGAGCAGGGAATCACCCTTACCGTCGATCATCTCGAGGGTTTGTTAAAACCTACAGGACAATCGTGGAGGATCACTCTAAACCCTCGCGATGAAGTTGTTACGGGCTGCTCAACGCCTTCTACGTCTTGGAAGAAGAATTTCTTCTATGTTCGTATCGATGGTGCGTCGGTCGAGGAGGGCGGCATTCCGTTCTTTACGACCGTGTGGGGCCAGAGAGGTATATGCCTTGGATTCGCACGAACCCTTATTATTATGAGTATTCGTATTTATTTATTATTTATTTTTTTAAAAAAAAATGGCTTCCTGTTTTTCCGCAGTGACCAATCCTCTGCCTCTGTATCCTGCGGATCTTCCGGAGATCACTACTTCTCTCAAACGTGGTGAAGTTGGTTGGTGTAGTTTTTCTCCACAACGCGTCCGTCAGGCGGTCTCCTTCTTCCGATCTCGACGTTTCGCGAATTCTCCGATTTACGAGGAGGATCCATTTATCGGAGAGTTCATTCCGCATGTTCCGTCGATGGGGAGCAGAAAATCTCGCTTCCGAAGGGATAAGAATCCGGTAATTGAAGACGATGAGTTTGAGCGTGCGACTTCTCCTGATAATATCCTCAAGGATTTTCTTGATAGTCAGACGGAAGACGGCTCTTGGACGAGGGCAGGCGGATCATCGACCTCCCATTTTTCGGACGTTGACCATGATCAAGTTCCGGAGCTTACTAGGGGGTCTGAGATAGCACAGGAGGTATGTGCGTTTATTGTTTTCAAGCAGCTTTTGTGACATGGCTTGATTCTTCCTTTTGGTAGGGTTTTCATATCATGAGCCATGCTCTGGACAACCGCACTGCTGAGGCTCGCCTTGCCGAGTTTCGAGCGGACATGGCCGAAAAGGAGGTTGCTCGTCTTCGGGCAGAGGTCGAGGCCAACCAGGCCGAGGAAATGGTCGCGAGGGAGGTTACTCGCGTGAGGGATGAGTGTGAGACCAGGTCTCGTCGTGCGAAGGAGCTTTCTGACCAAAAGATTCGTCGTGCTCGTCGTGCGGGCAAACGGGAGGTTGCCGAGGAGATGAAGGTTCGTCGCGAACGATTTGCAACCGGCTATTCAGATGCGGAAGCTGTTCAACAGGCGCATGGTGATTATCGCGAATGTCGCGGAGTCGTTCATGGGTTATCCCTGACTCAGAATGAAGGGTACTTGTTTGTTAAGGAATCCGAAATGCGATGGGAAGATTTGAATCGGGAAAGAGATATGCAGTCCGAGTTTTTCGACCTTAAGGCGCGTATGTGGGATCAATGGAATCCCGTCGTGGTGTCGCCGGATTCGGTTGAAGTCGGTCCTGGAATTTCGGATGTAGATGGCGAAGTCGATCAACCTGGGTTCGATGACTTTGACGTGTGATGTTCTTAGCTTTTTTTTTTTTTTGATTTTGTCGTTGTTATTTCGGGACTGGCCGTTGGTGGCTTTGAATCCCTACCG
>CAKOAT010217265.1:54832-66052 GCA_932364175.1 Eruca vesicaria subsp. sativa | reverse complement strand
AACTAGTCAGCGGTTTTGGAATCGGCTCGACTTCCGAGAGGTCGATTCCCATTCGTGCTAGCGTGTTGCGGAAGATGACGTTGACCGTGCTTCCGGTATCAACCAGGATTCGCGCAACCTCTAGATCGCTTATCACCAAATCGATGACAAGGGGATCGGCATGCGGTTGGTTGATTCCGCCGGTTTCAGCATCGTTGAAGGAGATTAATCCTGTCGGAGAATCGTCCATCGGCACCTTCCAACTCGAGCCGGTTTCGGCTTTACGTTGGTAGAATTTTATTGACGAGACGGTGTCGTTAAAGTATGGCGATTCGCCGATGATCATGTTGATTTTTCGGCGGTTAGCGTCGTTACCCTTCTCGTCTGTTCTTCTTCCGCGTTTTTTGCCCTACTGATTTCCCTGAGGCGAGGTTTGCGCATTTTTGTCATTCTTCGGGACGCGATCCAAATCGCGGATGAGATCCTTGACGCTTGATATCTCGGAAAGTTCTCCCGCGACTAACTTTGCGGCCAGCCTGGCGCCGAGAACTTTGCAGTTCACGGTGGAATGACCATGGGTTTGGTGGAGGTCGCAGAATGAATTCTCATCGTAATTCTAATTTCTCGTCCACGTGTTTCCCGTAGTTTGCCCCTGCTCCGAACCGGAGTTGATAGCGTAGTTATGCGCCCCTCGGAGATCCTGTCCCTCGTGATGAACGAATTTGTCGTTATGAGAGCTTTTCTTTTTCTGCTTCTGCTCGGACGCGTTATCCTTCGCGGATGTTTTCGCCGGCTTATGCTTCTCGGACAGGATTTTAGTTTCCTCTTCGATGGTTATGAAGTCGGTGGCCTTATGGAGCGCATCCTGGATCGTCCGCGGTTTCTCGAGAGTTATCGACCTTCGGAAATCCGATTTATACCAGAGCGATTTTCTCAACGCGTCGATGGCGGCTTTGTCGCTAATGCCGCTAACCCTAGCCATGACGAGTTTGAATCTTCTCATGAAGTCGCGGAGAGATTCGTCCTCCTCGTGCATTAAGCTCCAGAGATCGGCGTCGGAGGTTTCCGGGTTAATGAACATTGAGTACTGTTTCAAGAACTCCGAAGCCAATCGACGGAAACTTCCGATGGAGTTTCGCCTAAGTTTGGCGAACCATTCGAGCGCAGCTCCTTCTAGGTTTTCGACGAAGAGACGGCAGTAGCCTGCGTCTTTTTCGTGGTCCTTGAGCTTGGCTCGTCCCATGGTGATCTGGAATGCTTGCAGGTGCGCTTTGGGATCGGTTGTCCCGTCGTAAGTTGGTACCTTAAGCATTCCGGGATCGGGCAGTTTGATCTCGGTGATGCGAGCCGTGAAGGGCGTTTTCCGAGACTCGTACAGCAGCCGATCGATCTCGGGTGCGGCGCTGGTCCCGTGGTGAATCTGAGATTTCACCGCTTTTAGCGCTGCGGCCGTTTTGGTAATGTATTCGCGGAGATCGCGAATCTCGGTCTGATTGCCAGCAGTTTTCCGACCCTGTCGACGTTTGCTGCGAGTGACCGGAGATCGCTCCTCGGCGGTTTTTGCGTATCGCGCGAAGTCGGGTTCCCCTTCGTCTCCAGTAAAGGAACGTTCGGGAGACGACTCCGGTTGAGGACTGCGAGTTTTCCTTCTCCTAGGATGAACGTCGGCGTCTTCGTCTGTCGAGTCGGCCTGGTCGCTCGTTTCCAGGTTGNTTTGCGTATCGCGCGAAGTCGGGTTCCCCTTCGTCTCCAGTAAAGGAACGTTCGGGAGACGACTCCGGTTGAGGACTGCGAGTTTTCCTTCTCCTAGGATGAACGTCGGCGTCTTCGTCTGTCGAGTCGGCCTGGTCGCTCGTTTCCAGGTTGACCCTTTCGATGCCGTCGCCTTCGGTCTCCTGTTCGCGAGTAGGAGCTTTTTCCGATTCGTTCAGCGTCGTGTCAGGGTTTTCTTTTCCGGAATCAGTTTCCGGTACGTTTCCCTGATCGATTCTGGGACGATCCGTAGGAGCGCCGAAATCGAGTCTCCTTCCGCGGATTTTGGTAGTTCCGCGGGGGCGAATTGCTTGGGTTCTCGCGGTTAGGGTTTCGAGCCGTTTTGCGAGCGAACCAATGAGCTTTTCCTGCTCTTCCGATTTTTTATTAAACTCGGAAAGCATCTTTTCGACGGTCTCGACGTTAGCGTTCGTAGCGTTGGCCGCAGGCGCGTCTTTTGGTAGTGGTGTTTCAACGTTGTCGCGTTCGTCGCGAGTTTGGTTGTCACCAGCCATCGTTTCTTTGTTGGACATGTTGCGGTTACGGTGTAAGATAGATCTGATCCCCCCTCCTTCTAGCGCCAAACTGTGGGAGTCGATTTCACCCTACTGTCAAATAAATCGTAAAAAAAGGAAACTTCGGGAAAACCCTAAGTTTCCAGAGGAACCGGTTATCTGCGAGAACCGCACAACGAAAATAAGAAAACGATAACTAAGAATTTGAATGAGAATAAACGAAAATAGAGAGCAAAGAGGTTCTTATTCCGAATCTGCGTTGAACTGGTACAACAAGAGTAGCCGAAAACGTAAGAACTTAGAAAACCCTAATTGAGACGCAGCTCGCTAAAAGAAAAATGGAAAGATTCCTAAATGCTAGTTTTGGTGGTGGGAGCTCTGAATTTTGTGTGTGTGCTTCTTCCCTAGACCTCCTCTTTATATACTCCTCGTCTTGGCTATCCGATCTTTCCATTTCGCCCAGATTTGACTAAATCGGGAATTTTCCATTCTCCTCGATCCTTCCTTTTCTTTTGCGGAAGTCTTCTATTTCTCTTCAAACCTTCCTTTTATCTTTAAACTTGACTTTTATTTTCCTTCTGCGAGTAAACCGTCGAAACGTTATCAAATTTGCGGGTTAGATTTCGTTAAAATCGCGAGATGGATTTTTATCGCGTTTTAGGTCCTTCCGGGCCGTTTTCCGATAAAAACCGTTATCCGACTTTTTACGGGATCGTTTCCTGATCTGACGTCGTTTTTAATAAATTTCTCGAGTTAATCGCAAAGTTTTACGATTTACTCGACTTTTTATTAAAAACACGTTTTTTATGACTTACTCGACGTTTTTTATTAAAAGCGCGTTTTTATGATTTCGACGAGAAATCTCGAATAAATCGTATAGTTTAGGCAATGTTCGGTGTTTCGTTTAACCGTTGCCGTTTTATACGATTTCCTCGAGTTCTTTCCGAGAAAACGAAGTTTTACGGTTTTTATCGTAAAACTCGAACGGTAAGTCGGATCGAGATGGAACGAGAGATATTTTGGCCGTGGTTTAGAGCGCGATCTTGTCGAAAGACGTAAGTTTCAAATCGGGAATGCGGGAAATCGAGACGCGGAGTGTCCGGGAAGTCTCTAGTTCGCCCATCGGCGAACTAAGCCGGGCCCAGCTTAGTTCGCCGATGGGCGAACTAGAGAATGCTTCTTAGTTCGCCTATGGGCGAACTAGAGAGTGTTTCTTAGTTCGCCCATCGGCGAACTAAGCCCGGTCCGGCTTAGTTCGCCGATGGGCGAACTAGTTGCGACTAGTTCGCGTCTTACGGCTTTTTCGGTTTTTTGCGGTTTTTTGCGGTTTTGTAAAACGATTCTCGAGTTTTATAAAACGATCTTCGGATTTCATAAAACAACTTTTGAGTTTTATAAAAACGATCTTCGAGTTTTATAAAACGATTCTCGAGTTTTATAAAACGGTTTCTCGAGTTTTATAAAACGGTTTCTCGAGTTTTATAAAACGATTCTCGAGTTTTATAAAACGATTCTCGAGTTTTATAAAACGGTTTCTCGAGTATTATAAAGCGATTTCTCGAGTTTTATAAAACGATTCTCGAGTTTTATAAAAATGATCTTCGAGTTTAATAAAACGATTCTCGAGTTTTATAAAACGATTCTCGAGTTTTATAAAACGATCCTCGAGTTTTATAAAACGATTCTCGAGTTTTATAAAACGATTCTCGAGTTTTATAAAACGGTTTCTCGAGTTTTATAAAGCAATTTCTCGAGTTTTATAAAACGATTCTCGAGTTTTATAAACGATTCTCGAGTTTTATAAAATGATTCTCGAGTTTTATAAAACGATCCTCGAGTTTTATAAAACGATTCTCGAGTTTTATAAAACGGTTTCTCGAGTTTTATAAAACGATTTCTCGAGTTTTATAAAAGGATTTCTCGAGTTTTATAAAACGATTCTCGAGGTTTATAAAATGATTTCTCGAGCTCTATAAAACGATTTCTCGAGTTTCATAAAACGATTCTCGAGCTTTATAAAACGATTTCTCGAGTTTCATAAAACGATTCTCGAGCTTTATAAAACGATTTCTTGAGTTTTATAAAACGATTCTCGAGCTTTATAAAACTGTTCTCTTTGTATTCTTGCGGAAAGTTTTTGGCTATTAATTCCGTCGTACCGATTTTGACCCCAACAAGGCCCATGACTAGTTCGAGATTTCTCGTTGAAATCATAAAAAACGCGTTTTTAATAAAAAAATTCGAGTAAATCGTAAAAAGCGCGTTTTTAATAAAAAAGTCGAGTAAATCGTAAAACCTTACGATTAGCTCGAGGAATTTACTAAAAGTGGCATCAGATCAGGAAACGATCCCGTACAAAGTCGGAAAATGGATTTATCGCAGAACGGCCAGGAAGGTCCTAAAACGCGATAAAAACCTATCTCGCGATCTTAACGGAATCTAACCCGAAGATACGATAACATTTTGACGGTTTACTCGCAGAAGGAAAATAAATGTCAAGTTTGAAGATAAAAGGAAGGTTTGAAGAAAAATAGAAGATTTCCGCGGAAGAAAAGCAAGGATCGAGAAAAATGAAAAATTTCCGATATAGTCAAATTTGGGCGAAATGGAAAGACCGAACGGCCAAGGCGAGGAGTATATAAATAAGAGGTCTAGGGCAGAAGCAAGGGACACGATTTTCAGAGCTCTCACCACCAAAATTAGCATTCAGGAAATTTTCCGTTTTCGTTATCGAGCTGCGTCTCAACTAGGGTTTTAGTCTTAGATTGTTAGAACTAGGAATTTCGCCGACGGCTCACACAGCTAAGGCAACTCTCGTTGTAACCGTTCTTACGCGAATTTGGAATAAGAATCCTTCTTGCTCTCAATCTCGTTTTTCTTTTTATATCTTTCAATTTATTCATATTAATCGCGTTCTTGGTTACTTGTCGTTGCCTTTCGCAGAGATCAGGTTCCTCTAGAAAATTAGGGTTTTCCTAAGTTTCCTTATTTAACGGAAATCGACATATGTGAATTTCGGTTCCCACAG
The DNA here is from genome assembly GCA_932364175.1 of Eruca vesicaria subsp. sativa. Classification (NCBI taxonomy): domain Eukaryota; kingdom Viridiplantae; phylum Streptophyta; class Magnoliopsida; order Brassicales; family Brassicaceae; genus Eruca; species Eruca vesicaria. The sequence goes on along the minus strand of CAKOAT010217265.1, from coordinate 60,778 downwards.
TGCTTACTCTATAGACAAGCGAGTTTGGAGTCTGGCTCGTGTCCCCGGAGGTATGCTTTTTGAAACTGCGAATTCTGGTTTTTGGGAACCAGAATGTTGTGAGGACTTGGGTCGCTACCGTATTGGGATAGCTAACTTCCGTTTGCTCTTTTGGTTTGCTATCGATCTCAGCCTTAGTGGCAATATCGATACTCGGTTTTTCGATTCCCTCTACGGGTATAATCCGTTTTACAAGGGGGTCTGATGTTGATGCTAAGGCAGCTAGCGCATCTGCTGAGGATTTCTCTCCTCGTGGGATCCTTGTCAGCTCAAACTTGTTGAATTGCTTAGGTGAGGCTTTGGACAGCTTCGAGGTATGCCCCTATTCTTCCGTCCCTAGTTTCGTATTTCCCATGGAACTGGCTAGCTACTAGCTGCGAGTCGCTATAGGCGTTTAGCTCTTGGATTTCGAGGCTTAGAGCGAGTTTTAAGCCTGTGATTAGTGCTCCGTATTCAGCCTCATTATTTGAAGCGCTAAATCCAAGACGGTAAGATTGTTCAATGGTTTCTCCGGCTGAAGAGGTCAGTCTTTGACCAATTCCAGAGCCTTGTTTTGATGAGGCTCTGTTGGGGTCAAAATCGGTACGACGGAATTAATAGCCAAAACTCCCCGCGAAAATACAAAAAGAACAGTTTTATAAAACCCGAGGAATAGTTTTATAAAACTCGAAAATCGTTTTATAAGACTCGAGAATCGTTTTATAAAACTCGAGAATCGTTTTATAAAACTCGAAGATCGTTTTATAAAACTCGAGAAATCGTTTTATAAAGCTCGAGAATCATTTTATAAAACTCGAGAAATCGTTTTATAAAACTCAAAGATCGTTTTATAAAACAGCTCTTTAGCAAAATATTTCGAGCTCTTAGATTTTATAAAACTCGAGAAATCGTTTTATAAAACTCAAAGATCGTTTTATAAAACTCGAGAAATCGTTTTATAAAGCTCGAGAATCGTTTTATAAAACTCGAGAAATCGTTTTATAAAACTCGAAGATCGTTTTATAAAACTTGAAGAAATCGTCTTATAAAACTCGAAGAAATCGTTTTATAAAGCTCGAGAATCGTTTTATGAAACTCGAGAAATCGTTTTATAAAACTCGAGAATCGTTTTATATAACTCGAGAATTCGTTTTATAAAACTAGAGAAATCGTTTTCTAAAACTCGAGAATCGTTTTATAAAACTCGAGAATCGTTTTATAAAACTCGAGAATCGTTTTATAAAACTCGAGAAATCGTTTTATAAAACTCGAGAATCGTTTTATGAAACTCGAGAAATCGTTTTATAAAACTCGAGAATCGTTTTATAAAACTCGAGAATCGTTTTATAAAACTCGAGAATAGTTTTATAAAATTCGAGAAATCGTTTTATGAAACTCGAGAATCGTTTTATAAAACTCGAGAATCGTTTTATAAAACTCGAGAAATCGTTTTATAAAACTCGAGAAATCATTTTATAAAACTCGAAGATCGTTTTATAAAACTCGAAGATCGTTTTATAAAACTCGAAGGTCGTTTTATGAAATCCGAAGATCGTTTTATAAAACTCGAGAATCGTTTTACAAAACCGCAAAAAACCGAAAAAGCCGTAAAACGCGAACTAGTCGCAACTAGTTCGCCCATCGGCGAACTAAGCTGGACCCGGCTTAGTTCGCCAATGGGCGAACTAAGAAACACTCTCTAGTACGCCCATCGGCGAACTAAGCCGAACTAGGGAGTAATCAACTAGTTCGCCCATCGGCAAACTAAGCCGGCCCGGCTTAGTTCGCCGATGGGCGAACTAGGACATGCCCGACTAGTTCGCCCATCGGCGAACTAAGCCGGACCGGCTTAGTTCGCCGATGGGTGAACTAGAGACGTCCCGGACACTCCGCGTCTCGATTTCCCGCGTTCCCGATTCGAAACTTACGTCTTTCGACAAGGTCGCGTTCTAAACCACGGCCGAAATATCTCCCGTTCCATCTCGATCCCACTTACAGTTCGAGTTTTACGATAAAAACCGTAAAACTTCGTTTTCTCGGAAAGAACTCGAGGAAATCGTATAAAACGGCAACGGTTAAACGAAACAGCGAACATTGCCTAAACTATACGATTTATTCGAGATTTCTCGTTAAAATCATAAAAACGCGCTTTTTAATAAAAAACGTCGAGTAAGTCGTAAAAAACGTGTTTTTAATAGAAGGTCGAGTAAATCGTAAAACCTTGCGATTAACTCGAGTAAATTATTAAAAACGACGTCAGATGAGAAAACGATCCCGTAAAAGTCGGAAAACGGATATATCGCAAAACGGCCCGAAAGGACCTAAAACGCGATAAAAATCCATCTCGCGATCTTGACGGAATCTAACCCGCAGATTTGATGACGTTTTGACGGTTTACTCGCAGAAGGAAAATAAAAGTCAAGTTTAAAGATAAAAGGAAGGTTTGAAGAGAAATAGAAGATTTCCGCAGAAGAAAAGGAAGGATCGAGAAGAATGGAAAATTCCCGATTTAGTCAAATCTGGGTGAAATGGAAAGATCGGATAGCCAAGGCAAGGAGTATATAAAGAGGAGGTCTAGGGCAGAAGCACAGACACGAAATTCAGAGCTCTCACCACCAAAACTAGCATTTAGGATTCTTTCAGTTTTTCTGTTAGCGAGCTGCGTCTCAATTAGGGTTTTCTAGTTCTTACGTTTTCGGCTACTCTCTTTGTACCAGTTCAACACAGATTCGGAATAAGAACCTTCTTGCTTTCAATCTCGCTTATTTTCGTTTTAATCCTAAGTGTTTTTGTCATCTTGATCTTTGTTGTGCGGTTCTCGCAGATAGCCGGTTCCTCTGGAAACTTAGGGTTTTCCCGAAGTTTCCTTATTTACGATTTATTTGACAGTAGGGTGAAATTGACTCCCACAGTTTGGCGCTAGAAGGAGGGGGGGTCGGATCTATCTTACACCGTAACCGCAACATGTCCAACGAAGAAACGATGACTGGTGACAACCAAACTCGCGACGAACGCGACAACGTTGAAACACCGCTACCAAAAGACGTGCCTGCGGCCAACGCTACAAACGCTAACGCCGAGACCGTTGAAAAGAGGCTTTCCGAGTTTAACAAAAAATCGGAAAAGCTCATTGGTTCACTCGCAAAACGGCTCGAAACCCTAACTGTGAGAACCAAAGCAATTCGCCCCCGCGGAACTACCAAAATCCGCGGAAGGAGACTCGATTTCGGCGCTCCTACGGATAGTCCCAGAATCGATCAGGGAAACGTACCGGAAAAGGATTCCGGAAAAGAAAACCCTGACACGACGCTGAACGAATCGGAAAAATCTCCTATTCGCGAACAGGAGACCGAAGGCGACGGCATCGAAAGGGTCAACCTGGAAACGAGCGACCAGGCCGACTCGACAGACGAAGATGCCGACGTCCATCCTAGGAGAAGGAAAACTCGCAGTCCTCGACCGGAGTCGTTTCCCGAACGTTCCTTTACTGGAGACGAAGGAAAATTCGATTTCGCGCGATACGCAAAAACCGCCGAGGAGCGATCTCCGGTCACTCGCGGCAAACGCCGACAAGGTCGGAAAACTGCTGGCGATCAGACCGAGATTCTCGATCTCCGCGAATACATTACCAAAACGGTCGCAGTGGTAAAAGCGGTGAAATCTCAAATTCACCACGCGACCAGCGCCGCACCCGAGATCGATCGGCTGCTGTACGAATCTCAGAAAACGCCCTTCACGGCTCGCATCACCAAGATCAAACTGCCCGATCCCGGAAAGCTTAAGGTGCCAACTTACGACGGGACGACCGATCCCAAAGCGCACCTGCAAGCGTTCCAGATCACCATGGGACGAGCCAAGCTCAAGGACGACGAAAAAGACGCAGGTTACTGCCGCCTCTTCGTCGAAAACCTAGAAGGAGCCGCGCTCGAATGGTTCGCCAAACTTAGGCGAAATTCGATCGGAAGTTCCCGTCGACTGGCTTCGGAGTTCCTGAAACAGTACTCGATGTTCATTAACCGGGAAACCTCCGACGACGATCTCTTGAACTTGGTGCACGAGGAGGACGAATCTCTCCGCGACTTCATGACTAGGTTCAAACTCGTCATGGCTAGGGTTAGCGGCACTAGCGACAAAGCCGCCATCGACGCGTTGAGGAAATCTCTCTGGTATAAATCGAAGTTCCGCAAGTGGATAACTCTCGAGAAACCACGGACGATCCAGGACGCGCTCCATAAGGCCACCGATTTCATAACCATCGAGGAGGAAACTAAAATCCTGTCCGAGAAGCATAAGCCGACGAAAACATCCGCGAAGGATAACGCGTCCGAGCAGACGCAGAAAAAGAAAAGCTCTCGTAACGACAAATTCGTCCATCACGAGGGACAGGATCTCCGAGGGGTGCATAACTACGCTGTCAACTCCGGTTCGGAGCAAGGGCGAACTACGGGAAACACGTGGACGAGAAATTCGAATTACGATGAGAATTCATTCTGCGACCTCCACCAAACCCATGGTCATTCCACCGTGAACTGCAAAGTTCTCGGCGCCAGACTGGCCGCAAACTTAGTTGCGGGAGAACTTTCCGAGATATCTAGCGTCAAGGATCTTATCCGCGATTCGGACCGCGTCCCGAAGAATGACCAAAACACGCAAACTCCGCCTCAGGGAAATCAGTCGGGCGAAAAACGCGGACGAAAAATAGACGAGAAGGGTAACGATGCTAACCGCCGAAAAATCAACATGATTATCGGCGAATCTCCATACTTTAGCGACACCGTCTCGTCAATAAAATCCTACCAACGTAAAGCCGAAACCGGCTCGAGTTGGAAGGTGACGATGGACGATTCTCCGACAGGGGTAATCTCTTTCAACGATGCTGAAACCGGTGGAATCGACCAACCGCATGCCGATCCCCTTGTCATCGATTTGGTGATAAGCGATCTAGAGGTTGCTCGAATCCTGGTTGATACCGGAAGCACGGTCAACGTCATCTTCCAGAACACGCTAGCACGAATGGGAATCGACCTCTCGGAAGTCGAGCCGATTCCAAAACCGCTGTCTAGTTTCTCCGGCGAAACGTCAATGACCTTGGGATCAATCCGATTACCGGTCGTCGCGAAAGAAGTGACGAAAATCGTTAACTTCGCGGTGACCTTGGGATCAATCCGATTACAACGTGATTATGGGCACGCCTTGGATAAATTCCATGAAGGCGGTTCTGTCCACGTACCATTTAGGCATCAAATTCCCGACGCCTACGGGAGTCGCTGTAATTTGGGGATGCCAAAGACAATCGCGATCTTGCTTCCTGGCCGAACATAAGCTGAGGCAATTAGCGGTCGCGATCGTGAAACCAAAACGGGCAAAGGTCACACCACCGCCCGCAGACGACGACCCGAAGCAAGCAACGGCCGAGAAACCAGAAGTTTCCGCACCCATCACTTCCGCCCAACCGGAGGAGACAATCCCGGACAAAGACATCGATCCCGCGACTAAAGCGATCGAGAAGTCTATGACAGCCGAGTAAGCACACTCGCGCAAACAACCAGAACTACGAGATGGCTTGATTTCCGAAAGGAATACGTAGGCAGCTCGCCTAAAGACGAGTTCAGCTATCCCCCCTTCCAAAATAGGGGGGGGAGTGGGTGAGTATACGAGTATTCGTATACTCCCAAAATTTTCTACAAAATTTCTTTTATCTTTGTAATAGAAAATTGTTCGAAATTTTTAATAAAGACAAAGTTAGAATATCTCCGCTACCATCGAAAAACGCAAATCCGGAAAATCGCTTCCGCAGTAACAATTACTCAATCATTTTTACAAAAATTCGCATATCAAAATATTTTCGGAAAGAGCAGGCGAGACGTCGCCTAAATTCTCGAAGAAAAATATTTCCCCAAAGTCCGTCCGCGACTATAAAAACACGAA
>CAKOAT010217265.1:27041-45794 GCA_932364175.1 Eruca vesicaria subsp. sativa | reverse complement strand
TAAAAACGCAAACTGATTTTTAATAAAGCCGCAAAAGCGGCAGGGACTCAGAGCCGCACACGGCCAGTCCGAAAACTATAACGGCCACGCTCGGCCAGACCAAACGGCCTACGAGACTAGTCTCAAGGCCGGCAAAGGTCAAGATGCCATCGACATCATTATGCTCGATAAACATATAACTAGACCGTAAAGGTCTTGCTGGGAAAAAGGTCATACGAACCTTAACTCCGAAACGAACTACGAAATGCTTGATCCCCTCAACAGGGTACGTAGGCAGCCTTCACAAGGCGCAGCCCTAATCTTAAACGCTTTCCGCTCCCTGGAAAGTGGAAAGATCACTTTCAACAGACCTTTCTGACCATTAATTCCGCCTAACTTAACTAAAACTGGTTAACCACTCGCAAGAACCTTACGCTAAAGGCTCACTATTCATACGAGCTGGGGGGCTAACTGTTGGGGTCAAAATCGGTACGACGGAATTAATAGCCATAACTCCCCGCGAAAATACAAAAAGAACAGTTTTATAAAACCCGAGGAATAGTTTTATAAAACTCAAAAATCGTTTTATAAGACTCTAGAATCGTTTTATAAAACTCGAGAATCGTTTTATAAAACTCGAAGATCGTTTTATAAAACTCGAGAAATCGTTTTATAAAGCTCGAGAATCATTTTATAAAACTCGAGAAATCGTTTTATAAAACTCAAAGATCGTTTTATAAAACTCGAGAAATCGTTTTATAAAACTCGAAGATCGTTTTATAAAACTTGAAGAAATCGTTTTATAAAACTTGAAGATCGTTTTATGAAACTCGAGAAATCGTTTTATAAAACTCGAAAATCGTTTTATAAAACTCGAGAATTCGTTTTATAAAACTCGAGAAATCGTTTTATAAAACTCGAGAATCGTTTTATAAAACTCGAGAATCGTTTTATAAAACTCGAGAAATCGTTTTATAAAACTCGAGAATCGTTTTATAAAACTCGAGAAATCGTTTTATAAAACTCGAGAATCGTTTTATAAAACTCGAGAATCGTTTTATAAAACTCGAGAAATCGTTTTATAAAACTCGAGAATCGTTTTATAAAACTCGAGAAATCGTTTTATAAAACTCGAGAATCGTTTTATGAAACTCGAGAAATCGTTTTTTAAAACTCGAGAATCGTTTTTTAAAACTCGAGAATCGTTTTATAAAACTCGAGAATCGTTTTAAAAAACTTGAGAATCGTTTTATAAAATTCGAGAAATCGTTTTATGAAACTCGAGAATCGTTTTATAGAACTCGAGAAATCGTATTATAAAAACTTGAGAAATCATTTTATAAAACTCGAAGATCGTTTTATAAAACTCGAAGATCGTTTTATAAAACTCGAAGGTCGTTTTATGAAATCCGAAGATCGTTTTATAAAACTCGAGAATCGTTTTACAAAACCGCAAAAAACCGAAAAAGCCGTAAAACGCGAACTAGTCGCAACTAGTTGGTCCGGCTTAGTTCGCCGATGGGCGAACTAAGAAACACTCTCTAGTTTGCCCATCGGCGAACTAAGAGTCACTCTCTAGTTCGCCCATCGGCGAACTAGGGAGTAATCAACTAGTTCGCCCATCGGCGAACTAAGCCGGCCCGGCTTAGTTCGCTGATGGGTGAACTAGAGACGTCCCGGACACTCCGCGTCTCGATTTCCCGCGTTCCCGATTCGAAACTTACGTCTTTCGACAAGGTCGCGTTCTAAACCACGGCCGAAATATCTCCCGTTCCATCTCGATCCGACTTACCGTTCGAGTTTTAATATAAAAACCGTAAAACTTCGTTTTCTCGAAAGAACTCGAGGAAATCGTATAAAATGGCAACGGTTAAACGAAACACCGAACATTGCCTAAACTATACGATTTATTCGAGATTTCTCGTTAAAATCATAAAAACGCGCTTTTTAATAAAAAACGTCGAGTAAGTCATAAAAAACGTGTTTTTAATAAAAGGTCGAGTAAATCGTAAAACCTTGCGATTAACTCGAGTAAATTATTAAAAACGACGTCAGATCAGAAAACGATCCCATAAAAGTCGGAAAACGGATTTATCGCAAAACGGCCCGAAGGGACCTAAAACGCGATAAAAATCCATCTCGCGATCTTGACGGAATCTAACCCGCAGATTTGACGACGTTTTGACGGTTTACTCGCAGAAGGAAAATAAAAGTCAATTTTAAAGATAAAAGGAAGGTTTGAAGAGAAATAGAAGATTTCCGCAGAAGAAAAGGAAGGATCGAGAAGAATGGAAAATTCCCGATTTAGTCAAATCTGGGCGAAATGGAAAGATCGGATAGCCAAGGCAAGGAGTATATAAAGAGGAGGTCTAGGGCAGAATCACAGACACGAAATTCAGAGCTCTCACCACCAAAACTAGCATTTAGGAATCTTTCCGTTTTTCTGTTAGCGAGCTGCGTCTCAATTAGGGTTTTCTAGTTCTTAAGTTTTCGGCTACTCTCTTTGTACCAGTTCAACTTAGATTCGGAATAAGAACCTTCTTGCTTTCAATCTCGCTTATTTTCATTTTAATCCTAAGTGTTTTCGTCATCTTGATCTTTGTTGTGCGGTTCTCGCAGATAGCCGGTTCCTCTGGAAACTTAGGGTTTTCCCGAAGTTTCCTTATTTACGATTTATTTGACAGTAGGGTGAAATCGACTCCCACAGGCTCCGTCGACATACATGCTCCACTCCGGAGCTTCAGTTCTCGGGTCTAGGTGCTCGGGCGTTAGCTCGACGATAAAATCAGCAAGGACCTGAGCTTTTATGGCTGCTCGAGGTCTATATTCGATGTCGTATTCGCTGAGTTCTATGGCCCATTTAGCTAATCGTCCTGATTGGCTGGGGATGTGCAGAATTGTGCGTATTGGTTGTGAAGTCATTACGACGATTGAGTGCGATTGGAAATAGGGCCGTAGCTTTCTAGCAGCTGTTACGACCGACAGAGCTAATTTTTCCATGGTAGGGTACCTAGTTTCGGCATCTATCAGACTTTTGCTGGTATAGTAGACAGGTCTTTTTCATTTTGTTCTTCTCGTACCAGCACTCCGCTAACTGCAGCGGTTGATACGGCGAGGTATAGATACAGTGGTTCTCCTGTTACTGGTTTGGACAAGATCGGAGGCTCGGAGAGGTAATCTTTCAGTTCCTTAAAAGCTTCCTCGCACTTTTCATCCCATAAGAACTTCTTATTTTGTTTTAGAAGTTCATAGAACGGGAGGCATTTATCGGTGGACTTGGATATGAATCGATTCAAAGCTGCGATTCGTCCAGTCAGTCTCTGTACCTCTCTGGTTGTCTTAGGTGATGGCATCTCCAGGAAAGTCGCTATCTGTTTCGGATTGGCTTCAATACCTCTTTCGGTTACGAGGTAACCGAGAAACTCGCCCGAGGGCACCCCAAGGTGAATTTTGCGGGGTTGAGCTTCATATCATATTTGTTGAGGATATCGAAGCACTCCTTTAGGTGGGAGATGTGATTCTCTCCAACTGAAGATTTAACTAGCATGTCGTCGATACATACTTCCATGGTTTTTAAGAGCTGTCCGGCGAACATCTTGTTCACGAGCCTTTGATAAGTAGCTCCTGTGTTTTTTAATCCGAATGGCATTACCATGTAACAATAGGTTCCGTGTTCGGTTATGAACGCAGTTTTTTCTTGGTCTTCAGGGTTCATGATTTGATTGTACCCCGAGAAGGCATCCATAAAGGACAGGAGCTAATGGCCAGCTGTCGCTTCAACGAGGTGATCGATGTGAGGTAACGGGACACTGTCTTTAGGACAAGCCTTGTTTAGGTCAGTGAAGTCTACACAGATTATCCATTTCCCATTTTTCTTTTTTACGACTACGAGGTTAACCAACCAATCGGGGTAGTGCACCTCACGAATGGATCCTATTTTCGTAAGTTGGTCAACTTCGTCGTTGACGGCTTGAGCTTTTTCGAAGGCCCAGCTTGCGACGCTTTTGTTTGATTGGTTTGAAAGTAGGGTCTACATTGAGCTTATGGGTGGTGACATTTGGGTCTATACCCTTCATGTCAATGGTGGTCCATGCAAACGTTTTGACATTGCTTTTCAGGAAGTCGATTAGCTCCTTTTTAGTTTCGAGAGGTAGCTCGGATCCGATATTCACTTGTTTTTCAGAATCAGAATCGTCGATGCCAACTCGCTCAGTGAGGTTCCTAGGGGGACCTGTGGGTGTCGAAATCCACCTACTGTCAAATAATCGTAAATAAGGAAACTTTCGGGAAAACCCTAAGTTTCCAGAGGAACCGGCTATCTGCAGAACCGCACAACGAAGATTAAGATAACAAGAAAACTTAGAATTATTAAAAGATAAACGAAAATCGAGAGCAAAGAGGTTCTTATTACGAATCTGCGTAGAACTGGTACAAAGAGAGTAGCTGAAAACTTAAGAACGAAAAAACCCTAGTTGAGACGCAGCTCGCTAACAGAAAACGGAAATATTCCTAATTGCTAATTTTGGTGGTGAGAGCTCTGAATTTCGTGTGTCTTGCTTCTGCCCTAGACCTCTTATTTATATACTCCTCGCCTTGGCCATCCGGTCTTTCCATTTCGCCCAGATTTGACTATATCGGGAATTTTCAATTTTTCTCGATCCTTCCTTTTCTTCCGAAGAAATCTTTTATTTTTCTTCAAACCTTCTTTTTATCTTCAAACTTGATTTCTATTTTCCTCCTGCGATTAAACCGTCAAAACGTTATCAAATCTGCGGGTTAGATTCCGTTTAAGATCGCGAGATGGGTTTTTATCGCGTTTTAGGCCCTTGCGGGCCGTTTTTTGCGATAAATCCGTTTTCCGACTTTTTACAGGATCATTTCCTGATCTGACGTCGTTTTTAATAAATTCCTCGAGCAAATCGTAAGGCTTTACGATTTACTCAACTTTTTAATTAAAAACGCGTTTTTTATGGTTTACTCGACGTTTTTATTAAAAACGCGTTTTTTACGATTTCGACGAGAAATCTCGAATAAATCGTATGTTTTAAGCAATGTTCGGTGTTTCGTCAACCGTCGCCGTTTTATACGATTTTCCTCGAGTTCTTTATCGAGTAAGCGAAGTTTTACGGTTTTTACCGTAAAACTCGAACGATAGGTCGGATCGAGATGGAACATGAGATGTTTCGGCCATGGTTCAGAATGCGACCGTGTCGAAAGACGTAAGTTTCAAATCGGGAAAGCGGGAGATCAAGTCTCGGGACGTCCAGGAAGCTTCTAGTTCGCCCGTTGGCGAACAAAGCCGGGCCAGCTTAGTTCGCCAATAGGGCGAATTAGTCGAGCACTTCCTATTTCCCCTATTGGCGAACTAAGCCGGGCCAGCTTAGTTCGCCAATAGGCGAACTAGTCGAGCACCTCCTAGTTCGCCCATTGGCGAACTAAGCCGGGCCAGCTTAGTTCGCCAATAGGCGAACTAGTCGAGCACCTCCTAGTTCGCCCATTTGCGAACTAAGCTGGGCCAGCTTAGTTCGTCAATAGGCGAACTAGTCGAGCACCTCCTAGTTCGCCCATTGGTGAACTAAGCCGGGCCAGCTTAGTTCGCCAATAGGCGAACTAGTCGAGTACCTCCTAGTTCGCCCATTGGCGAACTAAGCCGGCTCGGCTTAGTTCGCCCGTGGGCGAACTGGTCGTGACTAGTTCGCGTTTTACGGCTGTTTCGGTTTTTTTGCGGTTTCGTAAAACGATTTTCGAGTTTTATAAGACAATTCTCGAGTTTTATAAGACGATCTTCGAGTCTTGTAAAACGATTTCTCGAGTTTTATAAAACGGCTTCTCGAGTTTTATAAAACGGTCTGCGAGTTTTATAAATGACTTTGAGTTTTATAAAACGACTTTTCGGGTTTTATAAAACTATTCCTTTTGTATTTTTGCGGGGAGTTTTGGCTATTAATTCCGTCGTACCGATTTTGACCCCAACAGGACCTCGAATATTCTGTTGCATCTCACGACCCTACTGGATCTGTAATTACTATTGGGGTGATTCTTTGAGGATTCCGAATCCCCCCAAGTAGCAGATCCTGGAGATCTTTTGGCTACCTCGTACAGTGGTTATTCCTTCAGGTGTAGGAAATTTCACGCATTTGTGATAAGTGGAAGCTACTGCTTTCATCTTATGGATCCAGGGTCTTCCTAGGATTGCATGAAACGGAGAAGGTCTGTCGATAACTACGAAATTGGTCATTTTCATAATCCCGCCAGCTATGACTGGAAGCTTAATAGTTCCCAGAGAGGTAACTGTTTCTCCGAAGAAGCCCACGAGGTTAGCTTTCTGGCCAATAATTTCGTAGTTGTACATTTCCATCCCTTTCACGGCGCTAAAAAAAATAAGGTCGACAGAGCTCCCGGTGTCTACCATCAGCTTAGGCACTTCGTACCCTGCAATGTTCAGAGTGACGATCAGGGCGTCATCGTGAGGCCTGTCAAGGTCTGATGTCTCGCTCTCCCAAAAGGAAATCTTAGTTTTGGATTCAGGGTTGGGAGGCTTAGATTGAGTGTTAGACACAGCCTTCCGTACGTGACTTTTAATAGAATTAACGGAGTCCTGACATATATCGGACCCTCCGAGGATATAATCCACCCTCGAACTGGGGCTCGATTGAGGTGGTGGTTTGCTCAGAAGGGCCTCGATTTGTAGGCTTTTTCCCTGGGGAAATTTCCCAAGAATCATGTCGACTCTTTTCTTGGGAGCTGGCGGTGGCGAGTCTGTCTCCTTCTCAGGTGACCTTTCGCGTTTCGGAGAGGTATCTTTGGGACCTCTTTTCTGGTAGGGTGGTGGTTTTTTTAGTTCCACGTCCTTTAGCTCTCCAGCTACAAATTTAGCTGCCAATTGCCGCTGGAGGTCCCAACATTCCTCAGTTGAGTGTCCTTTTCGATCGTGATAAGAGGAGTGTTTATTCTCATCATAGCCTTTTGACCAGGGAATTTTACTTGTCGCAGCAACACGTATTTCCTGTTGGGCTTCTTCGACTGCATAAGAATGCTCTCCCTGGGTCTGATTATTTCGGAAGCTCCCCTTTATAGGGGGTCCTTTTGCTTCCAGGGCTTCACCTTTCGGGTGATTCTGAGATTTCTTATGGATTTTATCTAGTGCAGCTGTTTCCTCTTCCAAGGTAATATATCTAGATGCTTTGCGAAGAGCATCATCGATAGTTGGGGGAGGATTGAGCGTTAGTTCGGACCAGAATTCTGATTTGTACCAGAGGCCTCTTCTAAGGGCTTCGATGGCAACTTGGTCGTTGGGATTCGAGAGCTTAGTTCTTACTGCTCTGAATTTTTCAATGTAGACCTGTAGTGAGTCTCCCATTCCTTGTCTGATTTTCCAGAGGTCAATCTCGGAAGCTTGCTTTAGGATATGGGTCGAGTACTGCTTCATGAAGGCGTTGGTCAGCTGGTCGAAATTGTCTAATGAGTTCGGCTCAAGGCCAGAAAACCATTCGAGAGCTGTTCCGACCAGGTTTTCGGCGAATGTTCTGCAATAACCTGCCTCGCATTCTTCTCTCGTAAAATGAGCTTTCACGATAGCTAATCGGAAGGCTCTCAAATGAGCCTTAGGATCTGAGGTCCCATCATATTCGGGAATCCTAACTTTTCGGGTATCTCTTATGTAAGAGCTAGTGATTCTGTCCGTGAATGGGGTTTCACGAGTTTCCTCAATCAAGCTCTCAATTTCGGGAGCTGAGCTCGTAGCCTTGTGGACTTAAGCATTCAAATTTTGGAGAACTGCATGAGTTTGCTCCATATATCTGCGGATGGCCTCAGGTCCCTCTAGAGGAAGGATAGTTGGGTCATTATTAGGTATCTGACGGGAAGGTTCCTGACGGAGTCGAGTTTGGTCATTCTTCCAGGCATTTGGTGGGCTAAATTGCTCACTAGCTCTTGGGTTGTTTTGATGAATGTGACCAGTAGGATGAGCTGTGGGATCAGCTTCCGTCCTTTGATGATCATTCCGATTTGGAATCGCGTTCCCAGTCTGATAAGCCGAAGCTGATGTTCTTCCCCCAAGAGGGAAAGATATTCCTTCTCCGGACCTGAAAACAGGTAGAGGAGGTGGCAAGCGTGTGCTCTGCTCAATAACCCGATTGGGCGCAGAGCTGGTTGTCGCTACGTTACTTCCCATAGCGCTGGTTACAGGTGGATTAAATGTAGGAGCTGTTCCACCGTGAGGTGTCTGGAGAACAGATTCTTGCCCATCCGGAGCAGTGCTATCAGGGGAAAAATCTAGATGTCCACGAGGGAACGTGGGATCGGACAACCGATCTCGGAACGTGATTCCCGAACCTTGGCGTTGAAGCGGTTGGGTTGTTACGGTCAGAGATCTAGTTACCTCTTCAAATCGTTGCTGCCGAGCAGCTAGCTGTTGCAACGTACGCTCGTTCTCCTGAGCTTTGTCAACTAACTGCACCATCATTTGACGGATCTCAGATAGCTGAGCCTCCGATTAGTTCGGAGCGGGTTGACGCTGACGGTTCTCAGGGGCTGTAACCCCAGAGTTGTTTCCACTGGAGGATCTCGGGTTAGTTATTCTAGTGGTGGTCTGGTTCGGTTGAGCATTAGCCGGAGGCTGTTGCTCAGATCGGTGATCGGCGAGTCGAGGCTCCGGGACTTGGGGATTCGAGTCTCTTCCGTTTGGTGAGCCGTTGATCTGGATCACGAGATCAGAGATAGATGGGTTCGTTGCCTGGCTGGATGGATCCATTCTTAAGTTACAGAGTAAGGGATTCGATTATCTCTTCCCCACAGACGGCGCCAAATGTGACGGGTAAAACTCACTTCCTAGTTTTTAGTAACAGGTTAGGTTTAGGGAAGAAATCGTGTGCTGAACCCCGTTAGACTTGTATGAATGAATATGTTTGTTTATATTGATTTTAATAAGAAAATGAGTTTACAAAGATGATCTAATCGGAAGTACAATGATGAATTGAGATGATTACAATGAACGAAAAGTGTTTAAGTCTTTAGGTCTCAAATGACTCGAGAGAGGATACCTTTCTCTGATCTCCTCCTCCTCTTTAAATAGCTCTCAGCCATGTTTAAACGATCTTAGTCAACCTCCAAGATTTGCTCCGTGAATTGGGGGATTCTTCCTTAGCAAACAGCCTCCGACTTCTTTTTAATTCTTTTTTGAAGGATTAATCGTCAATGGGCTTATAATGGCCCATTGTTAACTCTTATCACTCGGGCCCATTAGCTAACGGGTTATATTCGGGCCAACATCGATGTACAACCAAAAAACTAATGGAGGTGCTGTCAACAAAACCAAATAACAGATTAGGACAAAAAGGATCCATAGCTCAGTGAGAGAGCATAGATCCAGAGGTCACCGGCTTGATTCTGTTGCGCCCTTTACCTATTATTTTTTGCTTTGCAAATGCATTTATCTCATTTTTAAAAAATCTCGTGATCGTGAATGATTAATGAAAGTGAACCAAATGATGACTCGTTCATGTATATGGCTGCGTTAATGAATTTTACTTCTATATAAGGTCACGGGATCTCGTTTCTGATATTCCTTTCCTACCAACAAATCAAGAGTCCTAAAACCAATTAATAATAAATATTATCTCTAAGTTGACAATAAGAAAATAAATAAACGGTGATATTGCTACTGTCCACTGTTATTGGTGCAACTCCAAAATTAATAAACGGAAATCAAACACATTATTGGTGACAACCCCACGGGTCATAGTAACTATTTGTCCGTATGCAATACATATACTTATTGTATGATGCTTTGTACATATACGACATTTTGTGTTTTAGCATATACATATAATATTATTTGTATAAATAGACCCATCGAGAACTAAAAAGCAGTCAAATCAAACTCTAAGTTTCGTTTCCAACTCTCTAATCCATCTTTTTCATATTTAGTTTCTGTGAAGATGGGGAATTGCTCTCAAAGAGCAGTATCCGACGGTGGTGGCTCTTCTGTCAAAGTAGTTGAAAGGGGTTCCACAAACATCGTGGAAGAATACTACAGAAGTTGTAGTTGCAGCTCATTGGCGCCGATAAAGAGGGAGGAAACTCTAAGGTGTCTTGTCAAGCAAGGTACATTAAGCCCTAGAAGAGTTGGGCCAAAGATTCAAGTGTCGCCACAGAGAAGAAACAGAGTTTGGAAAGCGAAAGTGCTGATCGGGAGTAAACAGCTTGAAGATATTCTAGCAGATGATGGCAATACTCATGCCTTGATTGATCAACTTCGGATTGCCGCCGCAGAAGCTTCAGCCTCGGAGATAGTTGGAGGTAGAAACTTATCATCACGAAAAAGCAAAGAGAGTTATTTCTGTTAGGTTTGATGCTCGCACTCTGTTTTTGTTTGTTTGTTTGTTTAGGTTCTACTCTGTAAATCCTTGGAAGCGAAAATGTATATAGTACAAAAGGTTGAGAATAAATTTACTGATATGGATCATACTCCTACAAAAAATAGTGGCTCGTTTGCCAGGTCCTCTAAGAAACACATTACGACCAGTGGCGGAAGTAGTGAATGAGCATGGTGATCAAATTACCCATATGAATTATGAAAAAAATAGTGTAACATTTATTAAATATTCTAAATTGACCTTAGTCCATTATTTTTTTTGACCCCCATTAATCTAATTTAACTTGTTCAATCCATTAGGAAACTAAAAAAAATTACTAGCCGAATAAACTATATAAACCACTACAAAATAAAATAAACTAAGCTCATTAAAATAATAAACCTAATCAAGTCAATTATCATTGTTAAACTAATTCTAAAACCCCTAATTATTTATTTTTTCTTCGATTTTTCCTTTTCCCTGTTTACGGCTCGTGACGGTGAATCTCTAAACCTGAACTTGATCCAATTTGTTTTTAAAATCAAGGTAATTATTTTATGTTTTTAACTTTACAATAGTTTTATACGTTTCTCTTCTTCTTCCGGATACAAAATTAGTGTTTTATCTTTACAAAATCTTTTGATTTATGATTTAGTTTTCTTCTCAAAAGACAACAAGCATATGGTCTCCTCAAATATTTTCACACATTTGAGTTTATTTTTTGGGAAAATTGCCAAATATGACTCAAAACTTGATTTGAAATGCAAAAGTAAACCCAAACTTGAATCAAATGCAAAAGTAACTTAAAAGGCTGTTGAAATTACAACCAACCCCTTGTGAACAAACAAAAAAATAGTCTTTTTTTACGTTTTTAGCCCTCGCAAGTCGTCTGGGACAGTTTTTCTTAAAAATAATTTAAAAATTGTGTAATAAATATCTTGATAAATGAAAAATTGGGATTATGTAATTAACATATGTCTTAAGCAATATAAATTAAGATATAAAAAAAGTCAGTTGTTTTCAGCATAGATGAGTGAAAGTAGTGAGTGATGATATTCTTTAGTTTAGGTTTCACCAACATATGTTGTAGTATTGTATGTGTTTCTTAGGGTTAAAAATTCAAAAGCATAAATGTTTTTTTTTGAAAAATTTAAAATTTACCTAAGTGTGTTTATTTTTGTGTATAGTAAACACTATTTATGTATAATTTGATTTTATAACATGGTTAGTAGTTAATTTAGTCAATTTAGTTTAGGGTTTAGGGTCTAGACATTTTAATTTAATAAGGCAGACGACTTAGTCGGATGTATAGTATCAACAGACGACTTAATTATAAGTCGTCCAAACCGGATTTTACCAAATTACTTTTAAACCTAACCGTATTTTTTACCGGACATATATAAGATGTTTTTTCTTTTGACTCACTTTTTCGCGAAACTCAGAAAACCCTAACGGCGTTTCTCTCAAAGGTGATTTCGAGGAGATTTCGATCCGATACAAGACCAAGGTAAATCGAAGGCTTCTCTTGCAGATTTATGGGTTATTATTAGAATGGATGTTGTTTTCCTTTACTTTTACCGTTTGGTTTTGTGTTTTTAACGTTTTGGGGAAATTTTGGTTTCAAATTAGGGTTTCAATAATTGGGGATTTCAATCGACTTGTTGTTTAGTTAGGTTGGATGTTGTTTTCCTCTCTTTTTACGGTTACAATTTGTGATTTCAAGCAATTTGTGGATATTTTCATTTCAAATTAGGGTCGTCCACCTGCAAGACTTTCCAGACGACTTAATTATAAGTCTACCAAGACATCCAGTAGAACATTTTAAAGCTAACCAGACGAATGAGAGGAGAACAACATCCAACCTAACTAGACCAAAAATCAGCTTTCAAATGTTCTACTGAAAGTCTTGGTAGACTTATAATTAAGTTGTCTGGAAAGTCTTCCACCTGGAAGACTTTCCTGTGGAAGACTTTCCAGACGACTTAATTATAAGTCTTCCAGGTGGACAACCCAAACGACTTAGAATTAAAATGTTTCCAATTCGTTTCTTGTTTGCAGATAGCGAATCAGCATGAACCTCACTTCTTGAAGCCTCTGCTTTCTGGTTTCTACAGTGGCGTGGTATACACACGCTCTCTATTTCTCCTCAGTTTATTTCCTTTGCTTATCTTCTCCTTTGTTGACTTGTAGACATTACCACTTGCCTTCTACTCAAAACACATAGAAGGCACGCCGAACCAAGGAAAATGGACACTACGATCGGACGCTTCACACCAAACTTGGGAAGTTATACAAGAAGGAAGAAGACTCACCGATGGTTGGGAAGCCTTCGCCCAAGCACACTCCCTTTGCATCGGTGACATTCTCGTGTTCAAAAAGGAAGGAGACATGGTATTTCATGTTACTCCTTTCGTTCCTAGTTGTACTGAGATTCAGTATACACCTCCTCAAGGGGATGATGCTGCGGATGGTGCCTCAACTTTCTCGTCTCTTCCTAAATGATGGATGTTTGTCTTGCTATCGTCTAATTGTAATCTGCTTCTAGTGGACTTGTAATGGATGACTTCTATGTTGTTGTTCCCTTGTTTCAAATTGTTTTTAAACCTATGACTTGTAGTGGATGATCAACTTTTATAACTACAACTCCTTTTGTCCTCTATGTACAAACCATGGTAACACCAATTTTAATTATTAGTCGTCTAAGAAGTCTAACACAAATTCTAACACAAATTCTTAATACATACTCAAAAAGCCTGGACGACTTAGTAGACGACTAATATTTTAAGTCGTCTGGAAAGTCATCCAGCCGGAAGATTTGTCAGACGACTTAATTATTAGTCGTCTAACCCCGTAAGTATTCTATTCATACGACTTTCAACTAAGTCGTCTGGATGACTTAGTTGAATGTCGTCTGGTATACTTATTCTTAAACATAATTTAAAAAATTTGTAAAAAATATTTAGATAAGTGAAAAATTGAAATCATATAATTAACACCAGTTTTAAGAGATATAAATTAAGATAGAACAAAATTTAATTATTTTTAACATAGATGAGTGAAAGTAGTGAGTGATGATATTCTTTGGTTTTGGGTTTGCCAACATATGTTGTAGTATTGTATGTGTTTCTTAGGGTCAGATTTTCGAAAGCATAAATGTTTTTTTGAAAAATTAAAAGTTTACCTAAGTGTGTTTATTTCAATATATAGTAGACTCTATTTAAGTATAATTTGATTTTATAACGTGGTTAGTTAGTTACTTTAGTCAATTTAGTTTAGGTTTTAGGGTTTAGGGTCTGGACGACTTATATCTAAGTCGTCTGGTAAATATATTTAATAAGGCAGACGACTTAGTCGGATGTATAGTATCAACAGACGACTTAATTATAAGTCGTCCAAACCAGATTTTACCGAATTACTTTTAAACCTAACCGGATTTTTTACCAGAAATATATAAGAAAATTTTTTTTTTACTCACTTTTCGCGAAATTCAGAAAACCCTAACGCCGTTTATCTCAAAGGTGATTTCGAGGCGACTTCGATCCGATACAAGACCAAGGTAAATCGAAGGCTTCTCTTGTCGATTTAATGGGTTTTTATTAGGATGGATGTTGTTTTCCTTTACTTTTACCGTTTGGTTTTGCGTTTTCAATGATTTCGGGAAATTTTGAACAAATTTGGTTTTCAAAAATTGGGGATTTCAATCGACTTGTTGTTTAGTTAGGTTTGATGTTGTTTTTCTCTCATTTTGCAGTTACTATTTGTGATTTCAAGCAATTTGTGGATATTTTTGCAGTTGCTATGTTGTTTTCCTCTCATTTTACCGTCGTTCTCATCGAGCTTCTTTTTTCACGTCTATTTTTGCAGTTCTATAACCGCTATGTCGAAGGCGAGTACATCTTCTCCGAATTTTCAGGTCAGCTTTCAAATGTTCTACTGGAAGTCTTGGTAGACTTATAATTAAGTCGTCTGGAAAGTCTTCCACCTGGAAGACTTTCCAGACGACTTAATTATATGTCTTTTGACTGGAAGACGTGACAGACGACTTAGTTATAAGTCGTCTGGAAAGTCTTCCAGACTTATAATTAAAATGTTATACTAGATGGTTGTGCGTTTGAGATGGTTTTCTTTGATTTTTTTGCAGAATATTCTCGAACTCCCCCGTAGGATACATACACTAGGGCAAGAGCCTAGAGCTCAGCATAGCATTACGTATCATCCGTGTACGAAGTTGTATACTGCTCTAAGGGATGCTCTTAAGGATGAAGAATATGAAGAGCTGAAGGAGTCTAAGTTGGGAGTTTTCATCAAGTTCCTAGAGCTGGATTTTGAATGGGCTTCAAGGCTGGTTCACTACATACTCTGTTTCCAGCTCGACATAAAGAAGAAGTATGAGCTGTGGAGTCTTGCTGGTCCACAACATTTTAGGTTTTCACTGTTAGAGTTTGAATACCTCACTGGTCTAAACTGCAAGTACATTGAGGACCTTGAGAGACCAAACTGTCCTGTTACAAAGGAGTTCGTTGCTTTGTGGGAGTTGTTCGGAGTTAATGTCGAAGCTGGGCCAACTACTGATCAGTTAATAGATGCATTTGGGAGATGCGAAAAGTGGTCTCCGGATGATCGCAAGTGGCTCGGTACCTTGCCATCTTGGCTGGATACACTGAAGGGAGGAAGTTTCAACCCATACACGGGCTTCTCTGGCTAGGCTAGTGATGGATCTAGAACGGTTTGAGAATTATCCATGGGGGAGAGTCGCGATTAAGGTGTTGATAGACTCTGTGAAGGGCAAAGATATATCTGGTTGTTACACCATTGATGGGTTTGTACAAGCTCTCCAGGTCTGGGTGTACACAGCTTTGCCGAAATTGGGTGCTAATTATGGTCAGCCCATACCAAACTGCTATCCACCGATACTAGCTTACAAGGGTGCCAAAGGACGGCATTTGAAAGATGCCATTGAAAGACAGGTATTTACTTTACTCCAGAAGCAGACGATATTAAGTCGTCTGGAAAGTCTTCCAGCTGGACGACTTAGCAGATGACTTAAAAATAAGTCGTCTGAAAAGTCTTCCAGCTGGATGACTTTTCAGACGACTTAATCATAAGTTTTTCTGTGAATTCTTTTCTTTCCATATTTCTTAATCCGTCAAATATCTAAGTTTATATCTTCTATTTACTGCAGACTAGTGCTATGAACTTTGTTGAGAAGGGCATGGCTGAAATGTTTCCAAGATGGGACTCTGATGCTGATGATCCGGCCGCGGAGAACATAATTAAACTCATGTACATAAAGAAACCATGGAACTGGACCATGGATTGCTGGGAAGTCACCGGTAATTGGGGAAATACAAGGCCGGTAGCAAAGAAAAGGAAGAAAGCGATAGTTCTGGTGAAGGAAGAGAGTCCAGGACCTCTTTAAGAAAGGTCGTACAGAGCGTATAGAGCTGGTAGATGAAGAGGAAGAGCCAGAGGAAGATGCAGAGGAAGTTGCAGAGGGAGAGGCTGAGGCCAGACCGAACGTTGGTGGGTTGACCAAAGAGGATATTGAAAGAATCGTGAAGGATTCTTTGAAAGATTCTTTGAAGGATGTACTCCATGCCTTGAGTCAAGGGTTTGGGACGTGCCTTACGGAGATCAAGTATCTGTCTGAAAGGGTGGAAGCTGTGGAGAAAATCCTTGGTGTCACCAGAAAAGAACAAAAAAAGAGTAAGGGTCAAACTGAAGGGGAATGTGAAAGTTTTAATGGGTCGAACGCGGGAAAGAAGAGCTTGCCGAACGAGGGTGAAGCAACGGATTTGTCCGCAGGTGCTACTGCCTCGAAAGAGCTGAGTATAGTTCCGAGCCAGGAAAAACCTCCAGAACCGAGCCTTCCATCCAACCTTCCATCCAGCCTTCCATCCAGCCGTCCATCCAACCTTCCATCCAACCTTCCAGATCCAGACCCGAGCTTCGAAATCTTGGAAAAACAACAACCCACTATTTCAGATCGAGTGAAGGAGCGAGTAAGATATCAGAAAAAGAGGGAAACCGCTTTGGAACAAATTAAACGTGCCAAGAGTGGGAGACCAAAGACTCTTGCTGCCTCACAACAATCTCCTTATACAGCAAACAACACGGCCAAAGTGATAATTCCAAACCCAAAGCAAAAAGGCCAAAGTCGAAGCAAAAAGGCCAACATTGCTTCCAAAAAGGCCAAAGCTCCAGTCTATAATCCGTTTGGATCAGTTAACAAGACCAAACTAAAGGAGCTTGCTGATTGGTTGAAAACTGATCCGTAAGTGATCCATAATAACTGATTTCTGACTGAACATTTTGTGTTTGCAGCTGGTATGAGACACCTTTGAAGGATAAACCACGTACAGCGCCAACTAAGTGGTATTACATCCTCCGAACCGCCTTATCTTGGCTGCATGACTTTGTAAGTGAATCTTTTGACTATAATTCCATGTAGACGACTTACCATTAAGTCGTCTTCTAAGTATTCTACGTAAACGACTTATCAGACGACTTACCGTTAAGTCGTCTGGTAAGTCTTCTTTGTAGACGACTTACCATTAAGTCGTCTGATAAGTCGTTCACAAAGAAAACTTACAAGACGACTTAATGGTAAGTCGTCTGTTAAGTCGTCTACGTAGAATACTTACAAGATGACTTACCATTAAGTCGTCTGTTAAGTTGTCTGATATCTTCTGAGTTGTTTTATTCTAAATGCAGCACGTTGATGCTTGGATTTATGTGCTGAGGAATAGTTACGCTGAACATCCACAAGCGTTCAGGAGCGAGAGGATTTGCTTCCTTGATCATCTCTTTGCTCAGCAATGGAGTGCCAGCTACAACGTCTTTAAAGAATCGGAGCCTGCTCCCAACGGTTTGGGAAGAAAACTCCCTGGTTGAGCGTTTAACTATTATGCAGGCATTGTACCATCATTTTGCAAGTCACTGAAGTTGTGGGGTGGATATTGATGATATCTATGCGCCAGTGAACTACAAGAACGAGCATTGGGTTGCTATATGGCTATCGATCCCTAAGAGACACATAGTCGCCTGGGACAGCATCGTATCTTGTATCTCCGACGAAAACCTCGAACTGGTAATGGAGCCTTTTCTGCACATGGTTCCTTATCTGCTTGTTGAGTGCTCTACCACTGATGAGCTGCGTGACCAATACTCCCTGGAGCCATTCACATTTGAACGTGCAAGCAATGTGCCTCAGGCCCGATCTGGTGATTGTGGCGTCTACGCTCTAAAATACATTGAATGTCACGCTCTTGGGCTGTCATTTAATCCAAAAGATTTTGCTAAGAACGACGCCAGCGTGAAGAATAGTAGGGATAAGATGGCTGTGGATATATATAATGAGCTCACTCTCCCGCATTTGTATGAAAACAAGGATAATTTTGACGAGATCGGTACTTATGATGCCTGATGTTTGCATTGTATGTTTGTATTCGAACTTGATAAGGCTGATGTTTAGGATGCTTGTTGTATGTTGTGTTGTTGTACATTAAACTTTCAATTAGTTCTTAAAATTAAGTCGTCTTATAATCTTTTGGTTGTGCAATTTGACAAAACACTAGACGACTTAATTAAAGGTCGTCTGAACGACTAAACACTTAATTAAAGGTCGTCTGAACGACTAAACAACACTAGACGACTTATATTTAAGTCGTCCAGAGGACTAGGTAACCATGGACGACTTAACAACACTAGACGACTTAATTATAGGTCGTTTGAACGACTAAAGAACACTAGACGACTTAATTATAGGTCGTTTGGACTACTAATCAACACTAGACGACTTAACTTTAAGTCGTCCAGAGGACTAGGTAACCATGGACGACTTAACAACACTAGACGACTTAATTATAGGTCGTTTGAACAACTAAAAAACACTAGACGACTTAATTATAGGTCGTCTGGACGACTAATCAACACTAGACAGCTTAATTATAGGTCGTCTGAACGACTAATCAACCGGTTTCTTACATTGTGGTTTCGTATGGCCAGTTTCCTTGCAGTTTGAGCATCTATAAACCTTGTGTTGCTTCCGGGGTTTGCGTCCTTTCATCCTAGATAGCTCCAACCAAGATTGCCATCTTGATTTCTTCTGTCTCCCCGGACCACGCTTTACCTCTGGAGGGAAGCATGTGCATTCTTCAACTTGTTGTCCAGCAGAAGGAAATATATTCTCTGAGTATCCTCCAAACAAATACTCCTTTTAGTACACTGGATGTACAAGTGTGGATATATGCAAACCAGCAAATGTACCAGCAGCTATAGCATGAGAACAAGGTATTTTCTCCACTTGGTAGACACCACAATCACACTTTCCATGTTCCAAATCAACCACACAGTCCATTTTGCCACCTTTCACAAAGAATCGCCATCCATCAATTGGTTGGGCCCTCATCGTATCTGC
>CAKOAT010217265.1:4253-26342 GCA_932364175.1 Eruca vesicaria subsp. sativa | reverse complement strand
AGTGTCTCCGCTGAGCGATTCGGTCTCCCACTGAGCATGTATGTGTTTCCACATATTTTGTTACCCAAAACGTGTTTGTACCATGTTTCACACTCGCTCTTATCTTCCATCCACAACCACTAACCCGACATGTTGACACAAGGAGAGTTTTCGTTGACTTGTATATTCTGAAGGAGAACTTACGCCTCACTGCTGTCAATCGCAGCTCTGAAAGCAGTGCATCCTTGCTAACAAAACTCTTGTTGATATATATACCGTTACCATTCGATCGTCCTCCTTCAATAGCATATGTATCTTTGAAATCTTCAAAAACCACATCACCATCTTCTTCCTCATCCTCATCTCTAACCTTTCCATAAACACTATAATCCTCACCATTCTCGTCCGCTTCAGCAACATTAGAGCAAACAGAGATTTCAGCATCCTCCTCCTTATCATTCCCCTCCTTATCATCCTCCTCCCCATCATGATTTTCATCTCCAACCAACTCATTATCACCTTCATCTTCAAAACATTCATCAGCTTCTTCCCTTTCCTCTGAAACCGTTCCCACCTTGCTACAGCTTGATACACAAAGACATACTCTATGAGTTTTGAGTATCTCGAGCAAGTTATGAACTTGTCTATCACTTGTAACATGAATGGGAGGGGTGTCTGGAGCCATCATCATTTCTGCTGGTAATGAGTATCTAACCTCCACAATGACTGTGCTCATGTCCAGGTTATAATCTTCTTGTGCCATTGCAACAAGTTCAGCATGTGTTGAATCTTCATTCAATATAAACAATCTTGCTCCTTTGAGATCATCAACCACAAAATCCCAACGGCAATCTTTCAACAACCATTCTCCATACACTGCATGTAACTGACGAATCATCTGCAAAAATTCAAAATAAAACACATTAGTAAACATAGAGAATTTCATGAAAGTTTACTAAACATCGTCTGAACGACATACCAGTAAGTCGTCCGGATGACTTACCCGTAAGTCGTTCGGACGACTTACCCGTAGCTCGTCCATTGAGGTCATTTTTGCAATTGAAATTTAAATGGGACGACTTACTTCTAAGTCGCCCAGTTTTGTTTGTTAAAACAAACACCAGACGACTTATAATTAAGTCGTCTAGATAAAACGGGCTACTTTTGCATTTGATCGAACTGTGTCAGATATTTGACTTTTTCTGGACGACTTACAATTAAATCGTCTATGGGAAAGTTAAAATATCAATAGTTTATTTAATCTAGACGACTTACGGATAAGTCGTCTCAGGTTAGTTTTGCAATTCAAAAATAAAACTTAAATTTTTAACTTCTCCAGACGACTTAATTGGAAGTCATCCGATCAGACGACTTATGTTAAAGTCGTCCAGGATAAGCAAGGTTTGACCAGAAAACTCAAAAAATATCCTGGACGACTTTGATTATCCTGGACGACTTTAACATAAGTCGTCTGACCGGTCGACTTTTAATTAAGTCGTTTGGAGAAGTTAAAAATTTAATTTTTATTTTTGAATTGCAAAACTAACCTAAGACGACTTATCCGTAAGTCGTCTAGATTTAATAAAATATTGAAATTTTAACTTTCCCAGGGATAACTTAATTTAAGTCGTCCAGAAAAAGTTAAATATCTGACACAATTCGGTCAAAAGCAAAAGTAGACCGTTTTACCTAGACGACTTAATTATAAGTCGTGTGGTGTTTTTTTTTTTAACAAACAAAGCTGGACGACTTAGAAGATAGTCGTCCATTTGACCAGAAGACTTATCCGTAAGTCTTCTACATCTAGATGACTTACGGGTAAGTTTTCTACGCGAACAGATCTGGAAAAAAATTCAATTTCAAACCTTAAACTAGGTGAGATGACTTCCTTTGCACACAGAGTCTTCTCCAACCACCCAGAACATCGAACGAAAGTAACCCGCCAACAATTGTATGCTTAAATGGCTCTATCAACCATAAAAATTCTGCTATCAAAAGCTTGGGTTTTTGGTATGAATATGGAGACAAAGTGAAGAAGATGTTGTTTTTAGTTCATAACAATTGAGAAGAGAGTATGAGTATCGATTTTAAGTGCATTAAAAGCTTCAAACCTTGGTTGTACAAGGTTGTTGGGTTGTACAAGGTTGTTGGGTTGTACAAGGTTGTTGGGAGTATTCATGGGAATGTCAATGTTGTAAATACTTGAAGATGATGAGGTTCAGAGAGTAAAAAGATCATTTTCGAAAAAAAGTAAGAAAAAAATTTAATGGCATTTTCGTAAATAAAATGAAGATGTGGGGTGAATAAGACAAAAACAAGATGAGTTAAAAGAAGAAGTAAGTTTTGTGTTTGACTTTGAGTTTTGAGTCGATTTTGCAAAAACCCCTTATTTTTTATCTACAATTGATGCTTTCTTATCTTGGGACTCACTAATAACTTGTCAAAAGCTCTACAGAAAAGAGACTAAGAGATCCTGAATGCTATCCCCTTGGTTGGATCTACAAAACAACAGTTACAGAAGCATAGGAATGAAGGATGAGAGGATTTTTTGGCTCAGATTTATTCTTTTAGTGAGAATAATAAAACGAAAGTTCTTAATATGGAGGAAGAGTTTGTTGATTCAAGTAGACAAAGAAAAAAAACTGGCATCACTAACTTGCATCATTATAAGGTGGGTTGTTTTTACACCGTCTTAGACATGCAACTTCAAGAGTTTAGATATGCAACTTCAAGTGATCGTTTTGATGAGGTGAATTCTGAACTACTTCTTTGCATGGCGTCCTTAAGTCCGATAAATTCTTTTCGTCAGTTTAACAAGTCCTTATTGATGAGATTGGATGAGCTCTATCCAGAAGGTTTTAGTTCTATGGAGCAAAGATCTCTTGAGCAACAACTTGACATCTACCTTGACAATGTGCAAAGAGATGAAAGGTTTACCAATCTAGAAATCCTTGGTGATCTTGCTTGTGTATTGGTGGATACAAGAAAACATCTTTTTCATCCTTTGCTTTATCGTCTTTTGAAGCTATGTTTGATTCTTCCGGTTGCGACTACAAGTGTGGAAATGTGCTACTCTGCAATGAAAATTGTGAAGACGACTTCATGTAACAATATTGGTGATGAATTTTTAAGTGATTGTCTAGTTTGTTTTGTAACAAGTGCTTGAATATGTGACAAATGAGACAGTGATAAAGAGATTCAAAGATATGAGTGAACGTAGAGTATATCTTTAAATTTTAGTGCATTGTAATATTTTTTCGATAAACTTATGCATCTTTATCTATAAGGATTTTTTTGACCAATCTCCATATTTTCTTGGCTCCGCCACTGGTTACGACTAATTCTAAAACAGAAAAAGAGAAAAACCAGTTGCATAAGATGATAACTTTCCCATTACAGAAATTTAACAGACACTGGCACATATTTTGTAAAGAATTAATCACATGTTGTTCAGACACGTGATTCCATTTTCTTGACAGCATTTTCAATGGCTGGAATGCTCTTTTTGAACGTCGTCATCCATTGCTCATCCGTTAAGCTTATATAGGCATGGGTGTTCAGATACCCGTCTGGATTTGGATAGGATATTTTAGATTTTCGGATTTACCTTCCTAGGTTTCTTTCTCATATTTTATAAGTGCAGGCTGGGTTTGAATAATAATCCCTAGCTTGATTTTTATTTGTATTACATCATAAAACCCATAAAATAACCATATATATCATTCAAATTCGGATTATATTTGTTCGGTTCAGATATATCTGAAATAACAGATGAAATTTAAAAGCAAAATGTACGAAAAAAACTCAAACTGGATATAAAATAATCTAACACACATCAAATTGATAAAATAATAACAAAGTGTTAAACCAAGCATAAAACAAACATAATTTCTTGATCAAAAAACAAACAAGCATAGTTTATAAATAATATACATTACCGTATAGATAAAGCAGACTTGTTATTTCAAAAAAAAAAAATTATGAATACTTATTTATAGATAATTGGATATTTAGAGTATTTATTTAATCTTTAAGACTTATTTTAAAATATCATATCAAAATAAACATTGAATTTATCACTTGAAGTATACATTTATATTTCAAATATTTATACTGACTATTCATTTTGGATTTTTGAATTATCAGTTTGGGTTCAAAAATGTTTTGTATCTCTTTACAAGATCCGTCCATGTATTTTTACATTTTAGATCTGATAACGGTTCAAGTTTTATGGTTCGTGTTTGGGCCTTGAACTTTATTATCTTTACCATATATAATTTATTCAGAATCTCTCGCACCATTTTCTCAATCTCCTGCTTCACTTCTTCCTCCATCATAAAGGTTTTTTTCTGAGAATTCTGTCATATTTTTTTTTGATAACTGGCATTTTATTAAATTTTAAGAAAAAAGGAAATGAAAAAGATACATCCCAGTCCATGCAGTTTTTTTGGTTTGTTATCAGTACAGAAATTGATCCCTTTAGTAAATGAATTCCAAGAAGGCTGTGGCAGCTCTGGAAATGAATTTTGAATGGATACTCGGGGCTACAAAATCATGTTTTGTGACTTGGAATGTCTATTCTCAACCCATTGTAACATTCCCAGACTTCGCTGAGGATAATCGTTTGGGCATGTATGTTCTTATTTGAATGTTGCCTGACTAGCCAACCAATGTCTAAAACGGTTCAGAGGAGTTACATAGGTGGTATCAGAGCATGGTTTAGATCATGCGGTCAATTACTGCCTTTCCATATATAGAGTTAAAAGTGTTGCAAAAGATGTGTTAAGAAACCATCAGAGTTCCACTTTAGTTAGTATTCTAAATAGGATATTTTCTTCTCGTGAATTGCAGATGGCACGAAGGAAATGAGTGAACATGAGCATGATTGGATGCTGGATACATGTAAAAATCTTAGGAAGAAAAGGATTGGGATACGAATCAGAAGGAAAGGTGCAAACACTGGCACACACTAACCAGGAGTCCAGCGAAGATAGCATGGTGGGAGTGATAATATGTTTGGGCACACTCAATCAAGACCACAAGAAGAGCACCTTCCACTAAACCGCACTGTAAGGAAAAGACTTGAAACGGATGATAGCGAGTCAAGTATTCAAGGACCAACCAATAAGGAGGAACAACCCGATTGAACGAGAAGCTCATACTCAGCCACAACAAGGAGTAGGAATAAAACACACTCTGAAAATGCATAATGATGTAATGGGTAGGGCATTACTTACAACAACCTCAACTGCAACCTCAGCCACTCATGTCACAACCACCCCCGCCCCTTGACTACACCAATATTACTATTGATAACTGCCATGAAGGATATGAAGACATCACTTTTTGAAGGGGGCCAGATCCTTTTGAAGCTATTCAGTGGCTTCAACCCATGGAGAAGAACTTGAGATCATGATGACTTCCGAAGAGTCTATGAAGAAGATGGTTGGATACTATGGTGGCAGAATAAGGGGGAGAATAAGGATCGCCAAGTGGGACACTGGTCGTGGTCCACTTTTTTCCATATTCGTATTTTATTTTCTTTTATATACGAGAACTCAAGAAAAGTAAAAAAATAGATATTGATATGACTCGTTCACAATAATACATCCTTGTAAAACATTCTAAAAACACTTCTATGATATTGAAGTGTGTCATCTACGTGACCTATGAAAAAATTTATATCCATCATTCTTAGAAAGAAATTACGTCATTATGTTATTTTTTTTTCATTATGATTTTATCTCATTAAATTTTTTATTATGATCTCCAGTTTTCATTATGATTTTATCTCATTAAATTACGACATATACGATATGTGTTATATCGTATATTCTATTAATGTGTTAATGTCTATTTTCCTATTCTCTAGTCAGAGATATGTTTAGTTTCCTAATTATCAAAAGGAAAGGTTTGTTAAACCGTAATTGTATTGAGTATAAATACTCAACTTCTATAGCATAATAAAACAAGTCAGTTTGATATCTTATTCTACATGGTATCAGAGCTAAGATTCCTCTAAAATTCTTAACTCAAAAATTGTGAAAGTTCTTGTTCATAGTTTAAACAAGCTTCGTTTCGTCAGTGACGATGTCTGAAGAGAGTTCTGTTACTAAAGAAGGGAGAGACGCATGAGGGAAGATCGTGAACGATGCCATGTTGCCGGCTTCTCCGTATGCACTGTTTGGTTCAGACAAACTTGGAACCAAGACTACTCCGGTTGTGTTAACTGGAGAGAATTATAATCAGTGGGCCAACGAGATGCTCAATGCCCTGCAGGCTAAGCGGAAAGTCGGTTTCATCAACGGAAGCTTGAAGAAACCTGCACAAGATGATCCAAATTACGACAACTGGATTGCAGTCAACTCAATGATCATCGGGTGGATTCGAGCTGCTATTGATCCAAAGATTAAATCGTCTGTAACCTTTGTCAATGAGGCGATTCAGCTGTGGACCGAGCTGAAGCAACGTTTCTCGGTGGGAAACAAAGTTCGTGTTCATCAGATCAAGGCACAACTGGCCGCGTGTCAACAGGAAGGACAGAGTGTTCTTGAGTATTATGGTAGGTTGTGCATGTTGTGGGAAGAACTCGACGTTTATCAACCATTACCAATGTGTACTTGTGGTGCAGCAAAAGAAATCAGAAAAGAAGGAGATGATGATAAGGTTCATCAGTTCATTATGGGCCTTGATGATGCTAGGTTTGGGAGTCTTTGCACTTCTTTAATTGGCACGGATCCGCTACCTTCGATTGGATAAGTTTACTCCAAAGTTGTTCAAGAAGAACAGAGGCTGAGTTCATCACGAAACCATGAGCAACAACAAGAAGCAGTAGGATTTGTTGCATGCAGTGATTCTCGAAACCAAGACTCAATTCTTCGCAGCAGAGATCGTGTGACAGTGTGCTCTCATTGTGGTCGTCGGGGACATGATAAAAAGTATTGTTGGCAGATTTTTGGCTTCCCGGAGTGGTGGAATGAACGTGCTGAGCGCGGTGGTTCCAGCCGTGGAAGAGGACGTGGTAGACAAAGTTCAAACTCAGGTGGACGTGGTCGTGATCAAATAACTGCGGCACACACCACTAGTTCTACTCTGTCTTCTTTTCTGGAGTTTACGAAAGATCAATGGAAGGTTCTAACTCAGATTATCCAAGAGAAATCGGGTTCTGACAAGTTGTCTGGTATGGAAAAATATGGCAATGTTATTCTAGATACCGGGGCTTCCCATCACATGACCGGGAAGCTCTCTCTTTTGCAAAATATGGTCTCGATACCACCATGTTCGGTGGGGTTTGCAGATGGTAGTAGAACTTACGCCATGAGTATGGGAGACTTTCCATTGTCCGATAAAGTTTCATTGACTAATGTCTTATATGTGTCATCCTTAAACTGCACTTTGATATCGGTTGCAAAGATTTTAAAGCAAACGAATTGTCTTGCCACCTTCACTGATGCTATATGTGTTTTGCAGGACCGTTTCTCGAGGACTCTGATTGGAACAGGTGAAGAGTGTGATGGGGTTTATTACTTAACGAATGTGGCTACAGCGAAGATACACACAGTTGACGCATCTTCTGATCAATCATTGTGGCATCAGCGTTTAGGGCATCCTAGTTTTTCTGTGCTTTCGTCTTTACCATTGTTTTCATCTACTAATAAAAGCTCGAGTCCTTGTGACGTTTGTTTTCGAGCTAAGCAAACTCGTGAAGTTTTTCCAGACAGTATTAATAAATCAGATGATTGTTTTTATGTAATTCATGTCGATGTATGGGGTCCATATCGCATTCCTTTGTCTTGTGGTGCTGTGTACTTCCTCACCATAGTCGATGATTTCTAAATACCGGTTTGGACGTACTTAATGTTGGAGAAGTCAGAAGTCAGAAGTCAAAACCATCCTTAAAAACTTTATTGTATATGCAGGAAAACAATTTGGTAAAGTCGTAAAGATGATCCGAAGTGACAATGGCACAGAGTTTATGTGTCTCTCAGACCAATTTCGTGAAAATGGCATCATTCATCAGACCTCTTGTGTTGGAACCCCTCAGCAGAATGGTCGCGTAGAGCGCAAGCACAGACACATTCTTAAACGTGTCTCGTGCGTTACTGTTTCAGGCAAGTTTACCGATAACTTTTTGGGGAGAAGCTGTTCTTACTGCAGCTTACCTTATTAATCAAACGCCCACGTCGCTTCACAAAGGCCGTTTTTCTTATGAGATTCTTCATGGTTGTAAACCAGACTACTCACAGTTGCGTGTATTTGGTTCTGCTTGCTATACACATCGTGTCACTAGAAGTAAAGACAAATTTGGTGAGCGAAGTCGTCTCTGCATTTTTTTTGGCTATCCCTTTGGGAAAAAGGGTTACAAAGTATATGATATGGAACATGAGGATTTTGTTATCTCTCGAGATGTAGTGTTCCGAGAAGATGTGTTTCCTTACGCTACAAAACCTGCATCGACTCCAACGATCACTCCATTGGAATCTATCGATGAGGACTGGAGCTTTACTATTTCACCAGTTTCAGAGGTCATTCTAGATAGGGGGAGTTCTTCTGTCGCTGCTCCCTCACCTGAGTCACATGCTCCTGTCAGTACTAGTAATGATCCCTTACCAACTGAAACTGTTATCAACGAAAGCAATGAAACTCTTGAAGAAGTTATCAACGACATTGATGAAACTCTTGAAGAAGTTATCACAACTGCAGATGATTTAACAGATGTTACTGGTGGCCCTGGATTTCAGAAAGTTACTGAAGATCTTAGTCGCGGAAAACGACAGCATGTTCCATCCGTTAAGCTTAAAGATTTTGTTACATATAATGCAGAAGCAAAAGATTTAAGTGCCCATCACGCTCTCGCCACCTCTGTTTCTCAGACCTCGTCTTCGGTCAAAGGTAATACACTTTATCCTTTGACAAAGTTTGTCTCTGATTCTAACTTTACACCGCAGCAACTAGCTTTCTTAGCTGCAATTACAGCTGGCGTCGAACCCAAACATTTTAAAGAAGCCGTCCGGATTGATGTATGGGATGATTCCATGACTGAAGAAGTTGTTGCTCTTGAAGATCAACATACGCGGGACATCTGTGATCTTCCACCTGACAAGGTTTCTCTCGGAAGCCAATGGGTCTACAAGATCAAATATACACTGACGGGACGATCCAACGACATAAATCTCGTGTTGTTGTTATGGGTAATAACCAGGTAGAAGGGGAAGACTATAATGAAACCTTTGCTCCTGTTATCAAAATGACCATGGTCCGTATGTTTCTACGGTTGGTTGCAGCAAATCAATGGGAAGTTTACCAAATGGATGTCAATAACGCTTTTCTTCATGGGGATCTTGAAGAAGAATTATATATGAAACTACCTCTAATTAAGTGTGTCGTCTCCGTAAATCTTTGTATGGTCTTAAGCAAGCCCCGCGGTGTTGGTTTAAGAAGTTATCTGATGCGTTACTTAAGTTTGGTTTTCTGCAGTCTTATGATGACTAATCATTGTTCATATACACTCGCAAAAACATACAACTCTGTGTGTTAATATATGTTGATGACTTGCTTATCAGTGGTAATGATAGACGTATGTTACAAAAGTTCAAAGAATGCTTGAGCAAATGCTTCTCTATGAAAGACTTGAGAAAACTCAAATATTTTCTCGTTATAGAAGTAAGCCGTGGTCCAGAGGGAATGTTTCTCTCTCGGCGCAAGTATGCTTTGGACATCATTGCAGACACGGGCAATCTTGGTTGCAGGCCAGCTGCTACTCCTCTTGAACAAAATCATCAACTCAGCAAGGTTGAAAGTCTGGTCTTGGCTGATCCACACAAGTATAGGAGACTTGTTGGTCGCTTACTTTACCTTCTTCATACCAGACCCTAGTTAAGTTACTCGGTCCATATTTTGTCTCAGTTCATGCAAGCTCCTAAAGAAGCTCATTGGGAGGCAGCTCAACGTGTTATGCGGTTTCTAAAAGGCTCTCCTGGACAAGGAATTATGTTAAGTTCATCTACAGATATGTCATTAACCACCTACTGTGACTCTGATTAGTCTTCATGTTCTGGAGCCCGTCGGTCTTTAAGCGCACATGTCGCTTTACTTGGTGATTCGCCTATTAGTTGGAAGACAAAGAAGCAAGATACGGTGTCCCATTCATCTGCTGAAGCAGAATACCGAGAAATGACTGATGCTCTCAAAGAAGTCAAATGGTTACGCAAAATGTTGCATGGATTCGATATCAAACAGGCTCCAACTCACTTCTTCTGTGATAGTAAAGCGGCTATATATATTGCTACAAATCCAGTCTTTCACGAGCGTACCAAGCACATTGAAAACGATTGTCATGCAGTTCGCTATGCTGTTCGAGATAGTTTCATCATTCTTCATCACATTCGTACCAAGGAGCAGGTCGCATATATTCTCACCAAAGCACTAGAAAGGGTTCAGTTCAATAGCTTGATGTCCAAGTTGGGCGTTTGTGACCTTCACGCTCCAACGTGACGGGGAGTATTACGATACTAGGATTAGACCCGCGCCTTGCGCGGAATGAGATGATTAAATTTGTTGTATTTTTGAAGATAAGAAGATATTATATTTGTTTTATTTACATATTAGTTTGTTTTGGATTGGTTGTTTCGGGTTTTAATATCGTCCAATTATATATCTATATTTTAAATATTGTTTTTTTGGTTAAATTGCGATTTTGATTTTATGGTGATAACACAATGACTAAAATTAATTATTTAGTGTCATCTTATATCAAATCAAATTTATTGTAAAAATATAAATAAATAATTCATTAAACAATATTTCATTAAATATTTTTAACCAAATAAAATACACTTATTTACTCTTCTCTACTATTTAATTTCGTAATACCTCCATTATCTAATTTTAAACTATTATTTTATAGCATTTTTCTTAATTTCGGCATCCATTTATATAATGCAATAGTAAAGACTTTAAAAATATAGTAACTTATTTCAAATGAATGTGAAATTATAATTCAATCAAAATATTTTATACAGCCACTGTTTTATATAAGTACTCCAAGTATTTTAAACAAAACTACTCAAATACTGCTAAAACTCCTCCTCACTATGGTAAGTCTCTAGGTTAAGGAAGATGAGAAATCTAATATAAATAAAATAAACTCAATTCCATTATAATAAAGATGCATAATCCCATTCTTCCAAAAACAAATAATAGTCTAAATATAAATAGGTATTATATAAAAAAAACTTCAATCAATAATTAGATAGAATAACTTAAAAATTCAGAAATCGATGATTGGAATCCTGCAAAGACATGAATTTCAATATATGAGGAATAACAAATTTTTTAGTGTATATACTACACAGCTTTATAGAACCAACTAAGTATAATGTGTTTACTGCGATTTGAAGAACTGAATCTCTGGGATTTCAGTCTCAAATAGAATTTCAGAAACACCTTCCATGTTTGTAACATAAGTTAGACCACCTATAAAGTAATATTAACAATAAGTATAGAAACCAGACATTTCTGAATAGCAAAGAGTCAAAATAAATATAGATTACCTGCTCCCCATTCAATTCGCCATAACCTTAAAACACATACTACAACATCTGCAGTATTAGAATGCCATAAATCATTTAAAATACGGGCTAGAGCTCCATGAGCAACACACCTCACTTGAGTGTACCTGTTATATTTGTATTATATATCAGTCAATATAAATTGTACAAACATGGTCGTACTAAGAATAAACAATTGTAAATATATGAAAAGTTCAAACCCGAGATCGATTAAGGAGAACTCCAACGAATATAGAATAGTACTGTAAACGTTGGCAGGTTGATATGTCTTATTAACTATAAGATCTCCTACATGGACCAATGCTCCACAGAGATCTACATAAGAAAAAATTGTTTCACATTTTAGTACCATTAATTAACAATCTAAGAAAGGGTAAAGCATACTTAACATACCAATGCAGTACATAGGATGATAAAGACCCCGATTGATACCACGGAAGTTTGCACAGCATAGAAATTTAGAACCGTTCACTAGTTCTATCTTTTTAAACAAACTCACTTCATTGAACTTGATTGTGTACTTGTGCTTTGTGGTTCTATAAAGCTGAAAAATCCTTCTTATCTCAAAATTGAGTATCTCAACCCAATCACCTTCTTTGAGCTCAATCTCGTTAGGTAGAGACAAAGCATAGCTTAAGCTCCCTTCAATTGTTACTCCCTGTTTAAAACAAATAGTGAGCTCAGAATTTGGTATAAATGTGATTTATAAGACGTTCATTAAAATATAAGATAACTTACTTTCGTATCTCCTAAGAGCATGGCTGAATGATGATCTCTTCCAATTTTCGTACTCCATTTTCTAACGATCTTAACACGGATTGCAAGAAACTGAATCTTAGTATTCAACTCACTCAAAGAGATGAAGTTAACCATCACGCAAACAATGTAAGAGATTCTTCTATTATGTGTGTTTTTAGGTTTAGTTAGGATGCTTAGTGTAAAAGTACATATATATATATATAGGTTTCTTCTGAACATTAAAAGAGATTTAGTAAGATATTTAGTCGATATATTGGTCAGATCGTAATAGGCAGTTTTTTGTATATAATTCCTAAATGCATATGATTAAAATCTCCTATATATTCTATTTTTTATTCATGAATTTACTTTCTTAGTAGATGAATATTATCTTCCTTAACTATAGTAATGGTTTGCTTTTCAGAAAACATTTACATCTTTTTTTCCCAAATAACGATACCCCTAAAATGGTGTATCTAGGAATAGAACACAATTCGGGAAAGATAAGTGCATTAGTTTGCTTGGGAGACAATTCTGACTATTTATTACAGCTAACCAAAATAAAAATCAAGCGATTAATCTTTAATCAAACCGTCTAATATGATTTACAAATTGAGAACCAAGAAACCAACTAATATAGTATTTAATAAATGTTTACATTTAACATATTTTCTTCTTCTGATGAGAAGGTTCGAATGATGATTAGGTAGTTATAAGGGGTCTCATGCGTTATAATACTGGGCGGAACCTCATAGCAAAGGTAAGTCTAAACACAAGTTTATTTCAATTTTCAAACATTGATATTAACACTAATTATGTGTGCTTCTTTTATATTTCGTAAATACTAAATAAATTTTATAAGTTTATTAGAATGTTTGGTGTGTCTGGGGGATAAAAATTTAAAAATAAGTGAAACCTTGTGTCTTGATTAAAATATAATTATGATCTAAAGATATAACTCTCAAAATTTAAGAAATCATAGTAGTAAAGTAAAACAAACTAAATATTAAATATAAAAGAACAAAGTAAAAAAAATGGACATAAAAATCCCGTTATTCTTTCGTCACATTCTTCAAGTATCTTGCTTTAAAATCATTCTCGATAGAATGGAAGCCTGAAATATATACGGGATTAGTTAACATTAGCAATGATAATATAACACATATTTTTACTAAGAATCACATCTTCCCTATTATGCAAAACTTACATTGTTTTGAAATACTGTATTTCAGCGATATGAGAATCAAATAAAATATCCGAACATTCTTCAAAGTTGGATAAATGGTTTAAGCAACCTATAAAAATCAGCAATTCAGGTCAAATAAAAATGCCGTTCTTTTGATCCAATTATAGTCTAGATTAGTAAAACTTACCATCACCCCACTCAATTCGCCATAATCTCAAAACACAAACAACAACCTGTGCAGTTGATGACAGCCAGTTTTCATATAACTTCTCCGCTACAGTTCCATAGGCAACACAATTGATTTCAGCAAAACTGTATACAATAAGATATGGTAAACGTTATCAAATAGGAACTGCTGTAAAGATAAAACTGTAAAAGAACATCACTTACTCAATATTCATGATGGAAAACTTAATTATGCTTTTATGTCCATCATTAATATTAGGGTTGTATTGCACTTTAATATCATGTTCGATTGGGCCAACATGAACCAAAGCTCCACATAGGTCTTCCTCAGAGTAAGAAAGGTATTTGAACATGATTAGACAACATCTTTAGCAAAATATTAGGAAACATGGAAGATAAGAACCAAAAAAAAAAGATTTTGAGCTCTAATTTTGACTTACCAATACAGAATTTGGTATGCGATAGACCACGGAGGATAATTTTGTAATCAACACAGCAAAGGAATGTAGACTCAGTGTGAGAACCGAAATTCACACCGTCGATTTTCCGTCAAAGATGGAAACTTTGGGAAAACCCTAGTTTTCCCGAGGTCCTGGATCTCAGCGGAAATCACTAAAACAAATGAAATCAACAAAATATGGATGAACAACGAAGAACAGAGAATAAAAAATTTGCGTGAAAGCTTTTTATTGAATAAGAGATCGACAATTGTTACAAGAGAGAATTGCAGAATATAGACGTCGTAACGTTCTAAGGATCTGGGTTGCTAGTCTAAACGCTAAGTCCTAAATTTCTAAGCTAACAGCCGCCTCTCTAGGTCTGATTTTTTGTGTCACCTGCTTCTGCCCTATGCCTCTTTCTTACATACTCCCTTCCTTGCCAGTTTGATCCTTCCATTTCGCCCAGATTCGAGTTTATTGAGAATCTTCCTTTTGTGTTTATCTTTCCTTTTTTCCCGAATAAATCTTCTATTTATCTTCAACCTTGACATTTATCTTTAAACTTGACATTTATCTTCCTTCTGCGGGTAAATCGTCAAAACGTTATCGTATCTTCGGGCTATATTTCGTTAAGATTGCGAGATGGGCTTTTTATCGCGTTTTAGGTCCTTCCGAGCCGTTTTACGATAAATCTGTTTTGCGACTTTATACGAGATTGTTTCCTGATCCTTTAGTAAATTCCCCGAGTTGATCGTAAAGTTTAGCTATGTTTGTTTTTCGGTTAATCGTTGCCGTTTTTACGATTCACTCGACGTTTTTACGATTTTTATGAAAAATCTCGAATAAATCGTATAGTTTAGGCAATGTTTGGTGTTTCGTTTAAACGTTTCCGTTTTATACGATTTCCTCGAGTTCTTTTCGAGAAAACAAAGTTTTACGGTTTTTATCGTAGAATTCGAACGGTAAGATAGATTGAGACGAACCGGGAGACATTTCGACAGTGGTTTGGGACATGATCGTGTCAAAGGACGTAAGCCTTGAATCGGTGACTTGGGAGATAGAGGCTAGGGATAGTCGGCTCGACGTACGGCGAGCCGAACCTGACCGGTTCAGCTCGCCGTTTGGCAAGCTACCCGGGGAGCTTCTAGCTCGCCGTTCGGCGAGCTAGTCGTGACGGGACTAGCTCGCGGTTTACGGTGGTTTCGGTTTTTCGCATTTTTGTGCTTAACTCGGACGATCACGTAATCGACGTTTGTTTCGTTCTTCCGAGATAACGATCTTCAGAGTTTTCCGCGGATTTCCTTTGTTTGGAAACTTCTTTTATAAGACGACTTCTCGAGTTTTATAAAACGATTTCTCGAGTTTTATAAAACGATTTTTGTATTCCGTGAAAAGTAATGATTTTATCTTTACAGTAAATATCGTAGACGTTGATTTCGAGATTACGGTTTTTGAGACCAACAGTTAGCTCCCCAGCTCGCAAGTTTCGGAGAAAGTTTTTCCGGGTGGCTAGAGTTTCTTTAATTGGAATTGACGGCTGCGATTTGACTTATTACGAGGGATGAGCTCGTCTTTTCTATAAGTATTGGATCATTACTCCTCATATCTTCCATCTCTCAAGTTTCTCTCCAACATCTCTCTAGAAAATTTTCAAGATGTCTTTTTCCCAAGGTGATCAACAAAACCATGAGGTCCCAGCTGGCGACAACCCTATGGCACATTCGCAAGATGCTCGTATTTCTGAGTTCGTCTTGTTTCAAGAGGAGATGGATCGCAGCGATGCTGAGGAGAAAACGGTGCCAAGTGGCGTCCCCCGGTGGACCCGTCCGTTCTTTTGAAAGAGGTCAATGCTATTTTGGACGAAACAGCGGATACGGTAGTGAAATCCTCGACGGGTTTCATTATCGAACCGTCGAGTTCGTCTGCTGTTCCGCCCCTTGCTGTAGTCGAAAACGTAGCGGTTCCTGCCGAGGTCGGAAAGGTTGCGGCTCCCACCATGGTTGAATCGGTTGCGGCTCCTACCGCGGTAGAACCGGTTGCGGCTCCTACCGCGGTCAAACTGGTTGCGTCTCTCACCATGGTCGAACCGGTCACGACTCTGAGGCCTCCTCCTCCGGCCAAGAGGGTGATTGTTCTGGGACTTCCGGCGCTTAGCGCAACGCTGTCTGCTCCAGCCAAAGGTCGTAAGAGACCTTGCCCGAATCCCGATGCTCCCAAGAGAAAGAGAGGCACAGAGGGTTCGGAGACTGGCGCTTCTTCAAGCAAGGCGCAAGCTTGGTTTTAATGTCGCAACACTGTGCCAAGGTACAGGTTCACGAGCATACGTTTGAAAATACTATAATTTTAATTCGTATATGACTGTCTATCTTGGCTTTTCTAGTTTGTTTTGTTGATCGATGGGATGATCAAAGAGTGTGGGTCCGAAGTTGAGCGCTTAGCCAAGGAGTAGGCTGAGTCGCAAGAGAGGTCCGCTTAGCTCGAGGGGAAATTGAAGGTGATAGAAGACGTGCATTCGGCGGAGGTATCTCGGTTCGAGGCTAGGATCAGCGACTTGGAGCGCAATATCGGAAAGACCGCGATTTCTTTGCTCAAGGCGAAGGATGCAAAGAATACCAAGGTTTCGGAGCTGCGCAGACTCCAGCGCAAGATGAAGAGTTTTGAGGGATCGGCGGTTCGTGCGACTGAGGGGGATGTTCCTGTCGAGGGAAGTGACTCTGATCTAACTCTTGCTGCCGAAAGCGCCCCTCAGCCAGATGCAGACGAGAGTAACGATCCGGAGATTGCTGACGAAGGTGAAGGTGTTGTTGCGGGAGTTGGTGATGCGATGGATGAGGATGAGATTCTGTGTGCGGAGGGTATCTGAAGTTGTTGTCTCGTAGGAGACTTGAGAATTAGGTTTTTATGTGTTTGGCCGAGAATGGCTTTTGTACTTGTTCGGGACTGGCCTTTTACGGCTTTGAATCCCTTGTTGCTTCGGCAACTTTCTATAATGAACAATCAGTTTTTCGTTTAAACCTTTTGTTTTAAGTTGATATTGAGGGAGGTCCGCGAGTTGTCATCTCGCATTCCTTTTCCTTTGTGGATCGCCTTATTCGTTTGCTCTTTTTAGGATGTTTTGTAAATCGGGTGAGCGTTTAGATGTAGACGAAGAAACATGCCTTTAGGATCTCGATTCATGCCTTGAGACGTTAAAGACGAGTGTGATGGGTTTAGGGCAAGACCTAGGTTTACTTTCGGATTGAGGCTATGCGATGACTAGTCGGTTTTCGTTTTGCCTGTTGCGATTTTAACCTGATTCCATACCGATTTAGAATCCGCGATAGGTTCTCGGCTTATACGATTCGTTTGGTTGGAATCAAGCATCTCACCGGGAACAATTTCTAAGTTGCCCGGAATTGCTGACCAAAAGTTTGGATTTCTTTTATAGCGTTATTACCCTTGTGTCGGGTGTTCGAGAGCTATCTCTGCGAGATAACTTAAGTTTGTTTAGGACTGTTGCGAGTTTGTTGTGATCAGTAACAAACTATTTTTAATTGATAGATGTTTTACGTAGTTTAGGCCTTCGCAAAGGGACTATATCTTAAGAAGCTGTGTGTGTTTTATTGTCGCAGGCGGACTGTTTGTTGTTTTCGGAGAGGAACGGTTTTCCGAACATTGGCGACGTCTCGCTCTATTCAGAATTTTATTTTTTCTTTCGATACGTTTGTTGAAAATTTTTGAGAAATTTCGAGTTTGAAATTTCGAGAGTATACGAGTATTCCTACGTACCCTTTAAGGTGATCAAGCCGTCTCGTAGTTCAGCATTTTGCGGGCGCATTTCCTAGTGATAGTATTTTTTGAGATGCATCGCGTTCCAGGATCTGGGAATTTTGGTGCCCTGCATGTTTGCGATTTCGTATGCTCCCGGCCGGACTACCTTTATGACCTTGTATGGTCCTTCCCAGTTGGCTCTTAATTTCCCGGTGTTTCGTTCTGCGGTATTTTGGAAGACTTTTCGTAAGACTAGTTCAACTTCGTGAAATCTGTCACCGCGTACGCTTGCGTTGTAGTACTTTGCGGCCGCTTGCTGATAGTTTTGAATTCGGACGAGGGCTTTGTGGGAGTCGATTTCACCCTACTGTCAAATAAATCGTAAATAAGGAAACTTCGGGAAAACCCTAAGTTTCCAGAGGAACCGGCTATCTGCGAGAACCGCACAACGAAAATAAGATGACGAAAATACTTAGAATTTATATGTGAATAAACGAAAATAGAGAGCAAAGAGGTTCTTATTCCGAATCTGCGTTGAACTGNACCTTCCTTTTATGTTCAAACTTGACTTTTATTTGCTTTCTGCGAGTAAACCGTCAAAACGTTATCAAATCTGCGGGTTAGATCCCGTTAAAATCGCGAGATGGGTTTTTATCGCGTTTTAGGTCCTCCCGGGCCGTTTTGCGATAAAAACCGTTTTCCGACTTTTTACGGGATCGTTTCCTGATCTGACGTCGTTTTAGTAAATTTCTCGAGTTAATCGCGAAGTTTTACGATTTACTCGACTTTTTTATTAAAAACACGTTTTTTACGACTTTCTCGGCATTTTTTATTAAAAGCGCGTTTTTTACGATTTTAACGAGAAATCTCGAATAAATCGTATAGTTTAGGCAATGTTCGGTGTTTCGTTTAACCGTTGCCGTTTTATACGATTTCCTCGAGTTCTTTCCGAGAAAACGAAGTTTTACGGTTTTTATCGTAAAACTCGAATGGTAATTCGGATCGAGGTGGAACGAGAGATATTTCGACCGTGGTTTAGAACGCAACCTTGTCGAAAGACGTAAATTTTGAAT
Organism: Eruca vesicaria subsp. sativa; assembly: GCA_932364175.1. Taxonomy (NCBI): domain Eukaryota; kingdom Viridiplantae; phylum Streptophyta; class Magnoliopsida; order Brassicales; family Brassicaceae; genus Eruca; species Eruca vesicaria. The sequence continues at coordinate 7,420 of CAKOAT010217265.1, read as the reverse complement.
CAGGAATGCGGGAAATCGAGACGCGGAGTGTTCGGGAAGTTTTTAGATCGCCGATGGGCGATCTAAAGAGTGACCCTTAGATCGCCCATCGGCGATCTAAGCCGGGCCCGGCTTAGATCGCCGATGGGAGATCTAGAGAGTGTTTCTTAGATCGCCCATCGGCGATCTAAGCCGGGTTTGGCTTAGATCGCCGGTGGGTGGACTAGTTGCGACAAGTTCGCGTTTTACGGCTTTTTCGGTTTTTCGCGGTTTTGAAAAACGATTCTCGAGTTTTATAAAACGATCTTCGGATTTCATAAAATGACTTTTTAGTTTTATAAAAACGATCTTCGATTTTTATAAAATGATCCTCGAGTTTATAAAACGGTTTCTCGAGTTTTATAAAGCGATTCTCGAGTTTTATAAAACGATTTCTCGAGTTTTATAAAACGGCTCTCGAGTTTTATAAAATGATTTCTCGAGTTTTATAAAGCGATTCTCGAGTTTTATAAAACGATCCTCGAGTTTATAAAACGGTTTCTCGAGTTTTATAAAGCGATTCTCGAGTTTTATAAAACGATTTCTCGAGTTTTATAAAACGGCTCTCGAGTTTTATAAAACGATTTCTCGAGTTTTATAAAGTGATTCTTCTGGTTTTATAAAGCGATTCTCGAGCTTTATAAAACTGTTCTTTTTGTATTCTTGCGGAAAGTTTTGGCCATTAATTCCGTCGTACCGATTTTGACCCCAACAGTTAGCCCCCCAGCTCGTAAGAATCGTGAGATTTTTGCGAGTGGTTTGAGTTTGTTTGGCGAGCTTGGTGGAATTAGGCGGAATTTTAATAGCCAAAAGTCCAAAGGTGAATAGTAAAATTCTTCTCTATAAGTATATGGAGTAAAATTTTGAATTCTTTACTCCCTCCTTTACAACTTATTCAAGAACTTTTTTCTCTCCACTTTTTCTGAAGATCTTTAAGCATGTTTTCAGGAAGAAGAACCCGTTCCACGACTAGTTCAAATTTTCAGAATCTTGAAGGAACGAGCTCACAGCCTCCAGCCTTGGATCCGAAAGAAGAGCATTTGTCTCCGTTCGCCGATCCGGCGGATGTCGAGGCTTTTTGGGCGATTGGAGACAAATCGGGGTCCGCTAGGCCCGGAACTTGGGTTCCAGTTTCGTCGAGCGTCGATCAGATTTCTGGACGTTCGAGTTCGACACTTTTAAGCAGCGTTGATTTCATGCGCGAATTCTGCCGAGTCCCAGAGGCTGTTGAGTTTCATTCCCCACTTGCCGAGGAGAGTGATGAGGATGCGCCCGACGGTTTCTTCACGTGTTACAACATTTTTTTGGAACAATGTCACCTGTGGTTTCCGATTCCAGAAGTCATTGTGCATTTCCTTCACAGGCTAGGACTGTCGATCACTCAGTTGTATCCTTCAAGTTTAAAGCAACTCGTCGGTCTTTTGACGCTAAGTTACGAGCAGGGAATCACCCTAACTGTTGATCATCTCGAAGGTTTGTTAAAACCTACAGGACAGTCGCGGAGGATCACTCTAATCCCTCGCAATGAAGTTGTTACGGGTTGCTCAACGCCTTCTACGTCTTGGAAGAAGAATTTCTTCTATGTCCGCATCGATGGTGCGTCGGTCGAGGAGGGTGGCATTCCGTTCTTTACGACCGTGTGGGGTCGGAGAGGTATATGCCTTGGATTCGTGCGAACCCTTATTATTATGGGTATTTGTATATATTTTTTTTAATTTTTTTTCTTTTTATTGAAAATGGCTTCCTTTTTTTCCGCAGTGACTAATCCTCTGCCTCCACATCCTTCGGATCTTCCGGAGATCACCACTTCTCTCCAACGCGGTGAAGTTGGTTGGTGTAGTTTTTCTCCGCAGCGCGTCCGTCAGGCGGTCGCCTTCTTCCGATCTCGACGTTTCGCGAATTCCCCAATTTACGAGGAGGATCCATTTATTGGAGAGTTCATTCCGCATGTTCCCTCGATGGGGAGCAGAAAATCTCGCTTCCGACGGGATAAGAATCCGGTAACTGAAGATGATGAGTTTGAGCGCGCAACTTCTCCTGACAATATCCTCAAGGAATTTCTTGATAGTCAGGTGGAAGACGGTTTTTGGATGAGGGCAGGCGGATCATCGACCTCCCATTTTCCGGATGTTGACCATGATCAAGTTCCGGAGCTTACTAGGGGGTCTGAAATGGCAAAGGAGGTACGTACGTTTATCGTTTTCGTTTTCGAGCAGCTTTTATGACATGGCTCGATTCGTCTTGCAGGGTTTCCATATCATGAGCCGTGCCCTGGATAACCGCACTGCTGAGGCTCGTCTTGCCGAGTTTCGAGCGGACATGGCCGAAAAGGAAGTTGCTCTTCTCCGGGCAGAGGTCGAGGCCAACCAGGCCGAAGAAATGGTCGCGAGGGAGGTTACTCGCGTGACAGATGAGTGTGCGACCAGGTCTCGTCGTGCGAAGGAGCTTTCTGACCAAAAGATTCGTCGTGATCGTCGTGCGGGCAAACGGGAGGTCGCTGAGGAAATGAGGGTTCGTCGCGAACGATTTGCAACCGGCTATTCGGATGCGGAAGCTGTTCAACGGGCGCATGGTGATTATCGCGAATGTTGCGGAATCGTTCATGGGTTATCCCTGACTCAGAATGAAGGGTACTTGTTTGCTAAGGAATCCAAAATGCGGTGGGAAGATTTGGATCGGGAAAAAGAAATGCAGTCCGAGCTTTTTGACCTTAAGGCGCGTATGTGGGATCAATGGAATCCTGTCATGGTGTCGCCAGGCTCGGTTGAAGTCGGTCCTGGGATTTCGGATGTAGATGGCGAAGTCGATCAACCTGCGTTTGATGACTTTAATGTGTGATGTTCTTAGTTTTTTTCGATTTTGTCGTTGTTTTTCCGGGACTGGCCGTTGGTGGCTTTGAATCCCTACCGCTGGGCGGCGTGTATTCGGATGTTTAATAAGAAAATATTTTCTAAGTACGAAATTCGCTTTTTTTTTATGTTAGATGTAGAGGGAAGAATACGAGTTGTCATCTCGTACCTAACTCTTAGGTGTAGATCGTCCGATTCGTTAACTCGGGAGATTTCGTTTTTCGCGAGTGCTTGGATGTGGGCGAAGAGACATGCCTTTAGGATCTCGATTCATGCCTTGAGACGTTAGCGACCAGTGTG
>CAKOAT010217154.1:16060-45912 GCA_932364175.1 Eruca vesicaria subsp. sativa | reverse complement strand
GAAGAAAATGAATAAATAAATAGAATAAGAGCAAAAGAAATATTAAAATGTGAAGCATATAGTCACATAACATACCTCAACTAGAGCAACAAAAGAAGCCATCATCATTGCAAAAGCCTCTCCAGCATCAAACGAAGGTGCACCCCACTGGAATGGCCATGGAATTCTTATCCTGAAAAGGTCAACAAATCCAATGAATGTCACTTTCTAATCACATTTATCCTTTGCTTATCTGTTCTGCTTAAACTTGAAGTCGTTATTTTGGGAGCTGAGTTGTAATCACTTACCATGGGGAAGCACCTATGATGCCAGCACGATCAGTTCGGCAGCTTGTTTGTGTAGTTGGTGCAGCACCATTGTAGGCTCCACCAACTGTAAGAAGGTGAGCATAGATCCATACAATCACCACCGCGAATATCACAGCAAACCGGTCAAACACATTTTTCCCTGATTTGATCACATGAGGCAAGTACTGCAAATAGGAAACATCAGAAAATAAAATTATCTAGACGCTATTTTGGGAGGTAAAGACAGATTCATTATTGTGTTAGTAAAGTTAAAATAGTACCTGTGAAACAAATACTAGAATAAGAAGCTCAGGCAGCCCAATCTCTATGCACTTAGCAACCTGAAATGTAGAGAGAAAATTAACTTTTGAAAGCGCCTTCTCGTTTATATTATTTGATATTTAGTGTTTCAGTGCATCTAGAGTAGACTTACTCCTGGAAAACCAAACTCATAGAGCCCAAATCCAACGAGACCCACCAGTGGAACAGCTGAGATAGGACTTAAGAACCTGAAAATGAAATACACATTGATTTTACTCTCTAATATTGTGTAAGGAAGACGAATGTTTGAGACTATATCCTCCTTTAGACTAACCTAACAACATTGCGCCAGAGACCACTGAAACCAAGAATCATCTGTAAGGTTGAAGCAACAATCAAAGCGCCTTGTGTAGCTCGCATAATACTCTCAAACCGCTGCAAATCAATTCAAAAATGACTATAATTAGCACCAAGAAAGAGTCATAATTAGAAGCAAAATCCACAACAAAAGGTCACCACCATACATCTATAGGGTTTGAGGTATCACTGAATCTGCCAGAGAGGATGATGGATATTGTGGTTGGCACAAAAGTGTAAGAAGCTCCAATAACAGCAGGCAATCTAGTCCCAAAAGTTGTTTGAAGCAATGTGTTGATGCCGGCAACAAAGAGAATGGTCTGAATCATCTTTGCCTTCTCTTCCTGTAAATCAGATCAACATCACCATTTATTATGTGTCTTCCTAGTATAAGTTTAAAAACTCATGAAAGAAGACTTACATAACCACCACTCATCTGGGGAACAAGAGCAGTAGGAATGAGAACTGTAGTCCCAAGCATTACAAGATAATGTTGGAAACCAAGAAGAATCGCTTCAGCTGAAAACACACAACCATGAGGAGACAGTGTAAGAACTCATGCACAATTCCAAAACCAACTACATTGAAAGAGGGGATAAATTCAAAGACAGAAACAAGAGAGGAGAACAGTTTCTTGTGATAACAATTGTCTTCAAAACCGCTTAGTTAACAATTTCAAGTGAAAGAAAAAAACATGTGAAAGCTAAACACAGAAACATATGTAAGAGATGATGGTACTCAAGTGAAGCTAACTACAATAACATCAAACAAAGGTTTATATTCATGTCATGAATTAACACATCCACATATAGCAGCAGACAAAAACAAAACACAAATCTTGCAATAAATTCAACAAATGCAATAGCTTTTTTCAAACTTGGAAGATAGAGGAAGAGAGTTTAGCTTTTTCAAAACCGTTTAGCTAACATTGAAAAAACATGTGAAACTAATGAAGCTAACTAGGGGCTGTTAATAGCTAACTACACTAACATGAAACAAAGGTTTATATTCATTACACGAAGAAACACATCAAGAGACAGCATCTTGACAAACAAACAAAAAAGCACAAAAATTTGCAATAGATTTCAACAAATAGGGCAAGAAACAATGGTCCTGGACATAGCTAGAGTTCTTGGTTCAAAAAAAAAAAAAAAAACTAGACCTTTACGAGAAAGCTAAGAGTTTTTTTTATTTTCTGAACTTAGAAATCTAAAAAAGGAAAGAGCTTTAGGAGGTTACGCCAAGGAGGAGGACTAGTGATGCAGTAAGAGATGTTGGGAAGTTGATCTTTTGGAGGATGTGGTTGTGGTTCCTCTGCTTTCGCTGCTGGAGCTCCACCTCCACCTGCCATCTCCTCTCTCTCTCTCTGTCTCTGCAAAAAAACAACAATGAAGAAGACGAATAATGTTTCACTCAAATCAAAGAATCTACAATGTGTAAACAGAAGCACAAACCAGTGGCAGCTTCTTGGAGAAAAGTGGAAGAACAAGAGGAAGACAAGCAGAGGAAAACAAGTATTAACAGCTAGAGAGAGTATAGTGTGTGTGTGTGAGGTTCAGGGACAAAAAGGTAATTAGCCACATATAAAGAGAGAAAAAGCAGCTTTATTTTCTGCAAAACTCGAGGTGAAAAAAAGGTAAAAAAAGTTAAAATTGGAGTCAAACTACTAATGAATCATGCAATGTGGACATACACATACATCAATGTTGTTATTAGCAACTTAATCATCTTATTAGTGGTAGGATGTTTTAGTAACTTTTATTAGTGTTGTGAATGAACAGTTTGTGAAACTAATAATCTGATTGGATTATTCTCCATGTGGAATTGAAAGCTACACTAGGAGTGGTTATTAATATTCTTTAGAAGAACCAACTTTAAATGCCAATTAATAAAACCAGGATTGATTACTAAAATTACTATTCCTACTATCAGAATAGATAGAATAATATTTTGAGGAGTCAACAGTAATCATAGATTTTGAACAGAAACAATGAATCAATCTGAGAGGGCGGTGCTGAAAATTACACCGTCTGAATAAATTAATCAAGTGTTAAGGTTGAGAGGAAAGGGGGTAATAAATTGATTAATTAATTTTGACCAACAAAAAAATGATCAATAATTAAATGGAGAAGGGATGTGAACAAACAAAGGACGTGAGGAATCTTTTTCTTTCCATTAAAGTTTGCATTTTTTTAAAAAGTCCTAGTCTTTTTCTTACTACTAATTAAAGTTGCTAAAGTTTAAAGTTAAACCCCATCTCTAAAGGCTTGGACTTTTTGTGAAATTGTAGCTAAAACTTTTCATAATTCAAGTTGTTGAAATTTGGCAAACAATAATTCATTCTTTCATTACTCTCTGTAAATAAATTTCTAGAAATGTCGACAAAAAAACAAAAACTCAAATATGGTAATCTTTGGGACTAATCATATATATATAAAGCATAAAATTAGAGATAATATGGTGTTTACTTTGAGTTTCTATACTACACTTACTCTTGTTTGTTCTAATGAAGTTCTAACTCAACGTTTTGTCATCACCACGTGATGCCATCGTTCTCGAATTAATTTATGGTAATAACTAGCTAACAGAACTGTTTTGACCTAATTTCACCTTATATTATGCATATTTGCCAACATTTTTGCAATGTATAAACATATTTTTATAGTATTTTTGTTAGAAATGTAACCAGTAAAAACAGAAGACAATTCATGTTTAGACTAATACTTTCCACGTATGCATGTACCATTTCAACTGTTGCATTGATCAGCTACATGTTTCTAATCAAAATATAAACATGTAAAATCTCATGACTGTTTGGTTGAATTGAGTTTCTTCAAATTTTAACCCAACGTCTTACACACATTAACCATGCGAGCCTTTAATGCAAATTCAACCTTGAAATTTTGAATGTTTATATTTTGAAACGAGATATGCATTCAATTATTTCTTCTCGTGATTAATTGATGACTAACCAGCTAAATATTGTCTGAAGGAATTTTGCACGTGATTGAGAATCTGGTTTGGAACATTATACCAGTGTAGTAATTAAACCACTAATCAGCGAATCAAATATTTTAGGACAAACTTTTAAAAGGTATTTGAGCCAAAACGTAAAGAGCGAGTTTTCATACTCTCTCCGTTTCGAATTAGATGTCATTCTAGAGGAAAAAAATCGTTTCAAAATAAGTGTCATTTTAGAGTTTCGAGACAGAATTTATTAGGTTTATATGATATTCTATTTTTCTATTGGTTGAAAAGTGGTTAGATATATTGGTAATTGTGTTTTTATATTGAAAATGTGTAAAATTAAATGTTTTCTTAATTTGTGTGTAAAAACCTAAAATGACAAATAAATTGAAACGGAGGAAGTAGTATTTTTATTTTAGAAAAGTATGGAGAACGACCACATAATCATTGAGATTGGAGACTCGCAAGTTGTTGATATTGACTACCATTACTACATGATTATCATTCGTAGTTTGAAGTCAATTTTTATCAGTTATGGTTTTTTGTTGTTGTGGAATTAATGGTACATTTAGTAATCGGAATTTCTTTTAAATAATCAAATTAGTTTAATCCAAAAAGGGAAAAAAGTGGGAGAGAGGTGCACATGGATGTGAGAGGAAGATTTGTGGCGTACCCACACAATAGAACACTCTCATGTGCCTTTCTTTACTCGGTGATGGGTTTGATTGATACACTATTACCAAAACTTATAAACATAATTTATTAACATTTAGTTTTATACAGTATACTCACATAACTTTAGTAAGGAATGTGAATTTTTATGAGCAAAAAGAGAGAAAGAAAGGTTGGCTCATGGTTGGTTTAGATCTACGAGCCAGCCTGCTTCTGTTTTTCTCTGCTCCCCATACCAATAAAAAGTTGTATAGTAACCCCGATCTCATCAACTCGAATAAATAACTCATCTACAAGTTTTCTCATTTGTGACGTGATGTATAAGTGTGGCATTGTTATCTTTCAACCTTTACATGTCTACCAGAGAAAGAAGGTCCAAGTTTGTTAAGACTTGTCTCTCCGGCCCATTTGAAATACGTTACTTGATGTTCAGATGAAACTATACGTTTTGGTCTTTGACTAAAACTTGGCCAATATAGTTTCTTCCGGAGTCCAAGCTTCAAAAAGTGCTACAATTACTCTTATTGAGTCAATCAATATAAATATTTCCAAACTTAAAAACTAAGAACTGAAAATATTAAAAGAATTATTGAAATAATTTATATGAAACTAGGGTAAACCCGCCCTACGGGCGGGCGAATAGATAAATTAGTAATATAAATAGATTTTTAATATTTAATTTATTTTTAACTAAAAATATCATTAACTTTATAATTTTTTATACACAATTTTATCTATCTATTTTACTATTTATTTTCGAAATTATAAACTTTTCTAATTATAATAAAACTTTTAAAAAGTAATTATATACTTTCTCTCAATGTTTATTTTAGTTTACAATAAGTAGTGTAAAGTTATTTTCTCTCTTAGTTTATATATTTATTTCATGTATTAAATTATTTTTTTTATACTTTTATCAAAAAAAAATTATTTTTATACATTTTATTTTAAAATTACTATTGAAAGATATAAAATAATAACTTACTCATTTGGAAACACATAAATATATAATATGAAACTATCGTTACTATCTACACACATACATGTTTTTTAGAATGAATTTATTCTATAAAAAATGAATTTAACCATGTTCTTTAAAATTATGTATATATATATATATATTATATATAAAAATGAAGTTAACCATGTCATAACTGATTAAAATTTTTAAATAAATTTTACTGTCTAACTGATAAAATATAATCCTTTCAATAAGTTGATCATACATAATTAATTTATTATATATTGTTTGTATCTTATTATTGAAAAAATATTTCTTTTGGTTATTAGATATTTATATGTATATTTATATATATTTTTATTTACATACTTATTATGAAAATAAGGTTAACCATATTATCAAATTATTTGATTAAAATTTTTGAAATAAAGATTACTTACTAACTTATAAAATATAGTTCTTACAATAATTTATCATACATAATTAAATTATTATATATTGATTGTATTTTGATATTGAATTAAATTATTTATTTTATTAGTAATCTATATAAAATTTATTATATACACATATTTAAATTAGATATTATAATGATATACCGTACATGTAGATAATAAGACGTTTGTTTGTGAATTTACATTAAAGTATTAGAAATTTAATTTTACTTTTCTTGAAGATTTTTGATGAAATCTGAATATCAATAACGGAAATAGACATTGTGTTCCCGTTGTGAGGAATTAAGTAAATGGCACTTGTCCTTGGCATACATAATCTTTATGATTCAGATGGCCCGAATTACCAAAGAAATAAAGTTCTGTGAGAAAGTAACAACAATAATAAAATTTATCAATAAGTAAATATATATATATATATATATATATATATATATATATATATATATGTAGAACACTGATAGTTAAAAAAAGTTAATTAGTTTTGTGTATTCTTTATCTGAGTCTTGAAAAATAGAAGAAACATGTGGTTTTTATCTTAATATATATACATGATGAAAGGTTGGGCACATGTTCCTCTTAACTATAACATACAGACATAACAAATCTCACATAAATAAGATTTCTATTTGGTGACAATTGGATCCATGAAAGGCTCTCTGCATATGAAGCATACATAGGGCAATGTATATTTGTCAACGTTGTTGTTGTTGTCAGTACCGTGGTTATCTTCATCTTCAACTCCCATAATTTTATTTCTCTTCCTAATTATAAATGTCTATGCTTCTTCCCATTCTTATGTGAGCAAAAGAATAACCTTCGAGCTTTACTATTACTAACCTGTCACATTGAGTCCTCGCATTTCAGCCAAGAAAAATAATAACGCAGCTGGGAGAACTGGAAAGGGACACTGAACCTTCAAATGACCTCCTCAGAAAGAGTTACCAATATATTAATAATCTAACCAGCGGAAAACATTTTTTCTGTCTAACTCTAAATGTGTTCTGCTAGACATGAATGTCTCTAATCCAAATGTATCATAATCAAAGGCTCTACAAAAAAACATAAAAGGAATCCAAAGATATACCATAGTCAAAAATCAAATCACTGCAATTCATCCAAAAGCATTATAACTCATTTGTCAAGTACCCAATTCATGTCGTTCACCACTATTCCTGACATTCTTATCATGTAAATATAGTTTATGATGCATATAGAAGAAGAATGCAAGAGATGAGAAACTTAACTCTGCTTTTCGGGGTCTCTTGTTTTCCTTTTGCCTTGATGCCATCAAATTTGAGCTGACGCTTCATGAAAAGCTATGCAGTCATGTCAGAGTCCTTAACCGTAAGTTTCATCCCTCCATTTACAAATACTTCAAAGAAACAATCTAATTTTGCAAAAAAAAAACACAGTCTTTCATTCCCTTTTTTATAAGCAAAAAAACATCTGAATGATAGAAATTGAAATTTGAGTGCAATAAAAGCTTGAAACATGGGAAAATACTTGAGGAAGAAGCGTGAAGCTGCTTTGCACGCCTTCCCAACAAAGCATCATGCAGGCCTTTATTGTTCTCAACTACTCTATCCTCATAGTTATTGTTCAATTGTCTAGAACTCATTCGTATGTAGCTCAACGTAAACCTTCATTGTTCTCAACTACTCTGCATTTGTCTGTTAGAAACAACAATATCATGAAAAAACTATCGAGTTAGCCATTTAAATTAGAGTAGGTATGCAAAGAGATATATGAAGATGATTTTCATAGAAGGAATACATCTATATATGGAGAATCAGTTAACCGAAAATTTGGACCACGTGGCCGACATCAAAACCGGAGAGGGAGTACATATTACCGGCGGCGAGTTTTGGTCGGAAAGCTTCCACATGGCTAGCATTAATGGTCGCCTGCATGATGGTGGCCTGCGAGAAATAATAAAAAAATGACAGAGATTAAGAGGAATGCTGTCGGAATAACATATGTGATGTCTGGACAAAGCCATTACGACAGAGAATGATTTAGATGTGTGAAAAACGAATGGGAATGATTCTGAAAAGATGAAGAACTGACCTCTATATATACACTTTCTCCATCGAATCTAAGCTGATAAGAAGGGATTGATGACAGAGTAACGAAATCAATATGAACCGGTGAAGGAGGAAAGCGAATCGAAATGAAGAGATGAGTTGAGAGGAGTAACCATGGCGGCTGCTCTACAGGAGGAACAAACAAACCCTAATTCAACAAATAAGAGAGTGACGGCAGAGAAAACACGCATAAGGGCCAGAGACTTTAAAAAATTCAGGTCCAAAAAATTAAAAGGCAAGGCCCATCTCGGATGGACACGTGGCATGATGTTAGAATTGTATTATCCTACGTGGCTGAGCAAGAGGGAGACAAACTTTCCTTTATATATATAGATTACGATTATTTTATATTGTTTGAATATGATATTATCCCAGCAATATCTTTAAACTTACTTAACTTGTATTTTCATTCAACTAATCACTTATAATTCAATTACCATAAACATAAAATTATATTGACTCAAAATGCACAAACAAATGGGTTACCATAAACAACAGTGTATGTATTCACAATTTCACCCATAAACATCTATTGGAATACACATGACTTCTAACTAAGCCTAAAAAACAAGAGATATGAGAAGCACATTAAGTTTGGTGATCTTGAAAACGATACTTATGGTGGACATGATCGTTCTAAGTCTGCTTACAATTACAGTGCTAGTATCCATGGGTTTGGTCCAAAAACGCAACAGTCCACCTGAAACTGACAAAATGACAGTTTCTGACTTTGTGAATGCATATTTACTCATGATTGTGTTGTGTCAAAGTGTATATGTAAGTGTATGGGGCAATTGACAAAGTTTGTAATTATTAAATACAAGTTGCTTGGGATTGAATAATTAGAAGAGAATAAATGAAAATGAGGGTGTATCAACGCTTGTCATTATGTACTCTTTTCTAAAAAAATAAAACAAGATTGATATATCAAAAGGCTGTAGCCAAATGCTTTCAAAATTTTAGGCAAAAAAGATGATCAGATGAACAAACATTATATATCACATATCATTGTTTTATTTTACTTGATTTTGATTAAAAGCACACAAATTTTGAAATGATAAAAGTTATAGATATTTGTTAGAAACGCGGGAAATTTTTAAAGCATAATTTTTAGAATTCAAATAAAAACGTGGGAATTTTATAAGCATAAAATTTAGACATTTTAAGTAAAAATGAAAAAGTGTATAAAATGCATATTTATTTTCTCTTCTTTACATTATACCATTATCTCATGTAACTAAAACAACTTTACCGAAAAATTGTGCATCAGAAATAGATTGTTTGTTTCTACAACTTTTGATGTACATGCCTATTTGTTTGTAAAGTTATTAAATAGAAGATATAGCGGGAGCTTGTGGTCTTCCTAATGAATCATTGTATACGATTTTGTCATATCTCGTCTTAATCTGAAGAATCTTAGATCTTTCCGTGTTTCTCTGAAATCTAGATACACATCTTTGAATTAGTTGTGTATCTGTTTTTTCTTTGTAAATGAAGGTGAAAGAAATACATTTATGTCTATAAAATTTGGACTGAATTTTGGCCAATAGTTTCCAGAGTGCAATTACTCTTTATTAAGTCAATACATGATATTACGAAAAGAATATAATAGAAATTCACATAATATTATAATTATTTACTAATCTATACCTAAGTAACCTTTATTAATTTCTCTGACAATTATCCTTATAAATGATTATTTTTTATTTTGTTTGTAAATGAAATTACCTAAGAATATCTTTAAACCTACATATTTGTAGCTTCGTCCAATTAATAATGCATCATTCAATTTTATTAATATATAATTATATCGACTCAAATTGCAAAAATGCACAAAAAGTGATTGTCATAAACAACATTCATATTCAAAAGTTCACATATCCAATCTCCATATGAATACACATGATTTCTATGCCCAAAAAGAAATGAGAAAAATACTGGAAGCATGTGGATTTGGATTATCACAACGATGGTATATATGGTGGTGATTGTTTAAGACTACTTTCCTTTTCAATGCTAGTCAAGATTTTAGATCTGGTAAAATAAGGTAAGTATCCATATATAACCTTCAAACTGATGGTGAATCAAAACTGATCAAAGTTTGTATCAAAGCTTGCCATCATGTAAACTCTTTTCTGGAAAAAGAAGAAGATCAATATATCAAAAGTATATAGTCAAATGCTTTCAAAAGTTTATGCAAAAAGATGATCAGATGAACAAACATTATATATGTCATATATCATTGTCTTATTTTTATTTGTTTTTGGTTTAAAACGCAGGAATTTTGTATCTATATGATTTATAGAGTTTGAATAAAACGCAGAAAAAATTATAACAATAAGATTTATAAAGTTTATACATTGTAAGTAATATAAAAGTTATATTTGTTTTTTTCCTTTTTTTGTAAAATTAAACAATTATTTCATGTAATCATAATGATTTTACTGATAGAAAATATTGCATAAAACAATTTATTAGAAAGAATTAAGGAAGTGTGGATATATATTTTAGAAAACAAATAAAGACTCCTAAATGATCTTACAAGGACATGACATAAGAGACTATCAACAATGTTTTTTGGTGAACAAATCTGCAAAACTATCATGTTAATTATTTTGAGGAATGGATTCTTTGTGTTTGAGTTTTAATTTACATGCGCATTTGTTAGACAATATTAATAGAAGATTCAACAGGCGCCAATAGACTTCATTGTGAATCATTACATATGTCCTTCCCATGTCTCTTGAATCTCAGAAACTTTGGATCTCCAATGTTTCTCTTAAGTCTAGATGCACATCAAGTTCAAAAAGAACTGTGACGTGAAGATGAGAAGTCAATCCCAAATTTATTCTTGTGGAGTAGAGAAGAGAAATGAATAAATGCTTATTATTTAGTTGCCATAAATTTAATATATTAGGTTACAAAAAAAAATAATATATTGTATATTAAATGTTTAGAAGACTGAATTTCAAACTTAACTTCACTTTAAATTTAATGTGAAATTATAGTGAATTTTGGTTAAATGTTAGAAAAATGCTATGACAGATAAATTCTGCCATAGTTTGTATACAGTCAACAACTCTTTTGTAGATTATTCTACTTGTGGTTGATCGAATGATCCACATTTGCAACCTTGTATTATTTGTTACAAGAAAATGACTAATATATTGCAATAACAGGTTTGAAACAAATAAACATAATTGAGTTAATAATAATAGTAAGCTCACTATCTCTCTCTTTCCCTCTTCAATGTAAACTATTGATTGATTAGAGACTAATAATCTTTCTTCCATGATTCCATCTATATATATATATATATGTCTCTCAATTTATCACACAAACTCAAAAGTGGAATTTAAGATCATCATCAATGCCTAGTCACCATCCTCCCACACAGAATGTTTCTGTCCAAAAAAGAAACGTAAAAAAAAATCAGTATCTTTCAAATCAAATGAAGCAGAGTTTGTTGAGGTCTGTTATCTATACACTCACGATAAACATCCATGATGTGACTTTTGCTTCTTCTTTTTCTTTGTCTTCTCCTTTTGTTTAACCACAGGTTTGATCACTTCCTTAATCGCAGAATCAAAAACTGCTTTCACGTTCTGTAAAACGTAAAACCTTCAATGCTCTGTCTATCTGAATGAGAAGAGTTGTGTACTATAGAACATACCTGTTGAGTTTTTGAGCTGCACTCAATGTAATATGTTGCGCCAATTAGCTTACGCAGCTCCTCTCCCTGTGACATCAGAATGTTTATTCATACATAAAGCTTTTTAAACAGGAAGCATATGGAATTTACAGTACTACTGAGATCAAACCTGTGCAGTGGTTACAGGGGATAGTCCAGGATGGTCAGCCAAATAATGCTTATCTTCACGGAGATCTAAGTCAATGTTGTAAGAGTCATAAGTATGTAAATATATTCTGAATGGTTAGTATAATGCTAATCAGTTTCTTACCTAATTTGGTACCAACAAGAACCAAAGGAACTCCTGGGGCAAAGTGCTGGAGTTCAGGGATCCACTGATTCAACAAGAATAGTCATATAAACATTAGAAATGGCTCAGATACTAACATAAGGAGAAAAGGATGAGTCTATTTTCAGAATCAAACCTTTTTAAAGACATTCTCGTAGCTAGCTCGGCTAACCAATGAGAAAGACAAGACAAAAACATCTGCTCCTCTGTAACTTAAAGGCCTTAATCTGTTATAGTCTTCTTGCCCTGCAAAACAAAACAACACACATAGATGAAACAATCTCTCAAATCAATCAACAGCAAAGAAGTTTGCATATTGGATATGAGTGTTCATTCATTACCAGCAGTGTCCCATAGTCCTAGATTAACAGTGGTGCCTTCAACTACAACGTTTGCACTAAAGTTGTCAAAAACTGTTGGTATGTAGTCCTGTTTACAACAAGTCTATCAAAAATCAATCCACAATTCGAATAGGCCAAAATCAAAAGAGGTAACACAAATCTTATTTCATACACAAACACAATCCTTAGAAAAAGGAGCTAACTTTGTATACTAAAATAGATTCTAAGATCCTTTTAAGACAAGGGAAGCTAAAATTTGAGAAACCCAAATAGATTTTCAGTAAATTGGAGATACCCATGAGAAAAAGGAGCTAACTTTGAATACCGAAATAGTTTCTAAGAATATTATAAGACAAGGTAAAGCTAAAATTTGAGAAACCCAAATAGAGTTTCAGTGAATTGGAGATACCCATGAGAAAAAGAAGCTAACTTTGAATACCTAGTTAGATTCTAAGAACATTTTTAAGACAAGGGGAAGCTAAAATTTGAGAAACCCAAATAGATTTTCAGTGAATTGGAGATACCCATGAGAAAAAGAAGCTAACTTTGAATACCTAGTTAGATTCTAAGAACATTTTTAAGACAAGGGGAAGCTAAAATTTGAGAAACCCAAATAGATTTTCAGTGAATTGGAGATACCCATGAGATAAAAATTGAAACTTTGAACTAAATCTGAGATTCCTGATCAAAATTTCAGACAGGGACAAAAGAGATGTAATGAATTAACAAACTCACAGTAGGGAATTTGTTGCTGGTGTAGCAGATGAGCATACATGTTTTACCAACGGCGCCATCTCCAACAGTCACACATTTTATGAACTTTGAAGCACTTGAAGCCATTGAATCAAAACAAAATACAAAAAAAAGATAGAGAGATAAATGAAATGGTTACTTAAAAAGAGGAGTAGAAAAAGTAAACATAGAAGGTAGGGTTCGTTGCAAAACTTTATGGCTTCTTTTTTCATTTTTTTCTGTTTGTTCTTTTACAATATTTCCAAATTTTTATATTAGAATAATATAATTTTGTTAAATGGTGTTTGTTGGCTTTTGTTTTGGATGTGAAGATAGAGGGAAGAAGGAGCGGTGAGGTGACTCACATGATCCATCTTCCTTGCTTCTCCGTTTCCTAAATT
Source organism: Eruca vesicaria subsp. sativa (assembly GCA_932364175.1). Classification (NCBI taxonomy): domain Eukaryota; kingdom Viridiplantae; phylum Streptophyta; class Magnoliopsida; order Brassicales; family Brassicaceae; genus Eruca; species Eruca vesicaria. The sequence goes on along the minus strand of CAKOAT010217154.1, from coordinate 32,414 downwards.
CTTGCTTCATTTATTACTCTTAACAAGTACTAATAGTGACAAGTGAACGATGACTGATCTCATATATGTATGGGTTCATTAACATGTATTGTCTGATACGTGTTTTGCTATTTTTGTGTTCTTTTTTCTTGTTTAAACAAGTATAAAATAGAGCATAACCTACTATGGGTTTTCATACAACTAGGGTTTCGCCCGCCCTACGGGCAGGTTTCTGTGGATTTTTTTGTGTTTTTTGTTGTATTAGTTGTTTTTTTTTTGTTTCATTTTTTAGGTATTAGATGCTATTTTGTATAGTGGATTGGTTTATTTTTAAATATTTTAACGGTTCTTATATTTTTAGATCCGAGATAACTGAATCTAACCGGAACCGAACCGAGAGCAGAACTGGTTCTTGATTTTGTAATAATATTAATTTATATACATATAATATAACCAAATTTATGCTTTTTATTTAAATATCTATTAGAAGTATTGAAATTTACTTTAAGATAACTAAATAATTAAAAATTATCCCGACTATGTTTAGTATACGGATAATTTTATCCAAATATCCAATATCTGAAATTTGTGTCTAAATTGTTCTAATAATTAGCTAATGTATCCTAAATAATTGATAATTTATCCAAATTACCCGAACCTGTACCATAACTGGAACTAATTGAGAATTAAATTTTCTAGATTTTTTTTTGACACCTAATTTTGCTATCCGAACCGAACCAAATCTGAATATAGTGTACCGAACCGAACCAAAAAATAGTTGATGTAGTAATTTTTTCCTCCAACCACTTACCCGTACTATTTGAAACCCGAAATATTCGAACGGAACCGAACCGAACCGATACCTGAAATGCCTCGTTTAATTGCTAAACCGTAAATCTTATTTAAATTGCATTCAATCCGGTATTTTTTTTTTCTTTTTTCAACAGAATGTTGGTTCACGGATTTGTCTTGTTTGCATTTGATTTTTATTCTGTTGTGTATATTAGGAGATAATAATTGGACAAGATATTGGGTCTAGATAACAATAATGAGTAAATTGTTTTTGACTTTAAAAAGTTAAAATAACAAATCTGTCTGTAATTAGACGTAGTCTTCTTCTCCGTCAATGACCGGCAATTGAACGCTGATATCATCCGGGTGACTCACCGGCGGTGATAAACAATCCTCCGTTTCCAAGCCTCCTATCTGCACCGTATGTTATCAATCTTTTAATTGATTTTTTTTTTCTTAGTGTTCGTACAATTTTTTTAATATATTGAACTTTTACCTCATCTTGACGGATGTTGTTGAATATCTCTCTGTAGACTATATTGGTGGTTCCCTTTTCACCATTTTCTCCTGTAGTTTCATCAAGTATCTTGAGACCTGTTGGAGAAGTCACACGGGATAAAGCCACGTAAAGCTGTCTATGGCTAAAAACGCATCGGGGCAAATACAGAGCTAAGTTTAGGAAAGACGCTCTGGTTTAGGAAAGCGAAGAAGAAAAAATAGGGTTTCTAAACTCTCATGGGCCTTTAACTTATTAAGCCCAAACGTAAACGATGAAACAAAAACCAAGGACGATGAAACAAAAGCCAAACCTTGTTCGTGTTAAACAGCTGACGTGGAGGCCTGACATTACTTCTCAAAAACGGGTGACGTGGAAGCATAGGTGAAGAGAAGCTGCTCCTTTATATATATAGATATGTCGGGATATCTATCATAGAAACATAACTAGATTTAATTTTGTATATAGAAACAACCATTTCACAAGATATTTTATGAACAAAAAGTAGCAAAATCTGATTTGTATAATAAAAATATATTTATCATCCTACTCGGTAATCATAAACAAAAACAGAAATGTACAAACAGATATATTCAACTTAATCTGAAGTCATTTGATTTTAGTTAAACTGAAATTTACTTATGATTTTAATTAAACCACTCTATAATAATCTTAATTAATGTTTAGATGATTTTGGGTTTTGTCTAAACAAACTGATATTAAAAATATATATATTATAATTTTATTTTCAAATAGTCAATTCTTTTATTGATATAAATGGCTTTTTATGTGCATCTGAATTTTTTTCAGAATCATGAAATTTACCGAATAATATAAATGGCCAACAAGAGTTTCGTTGGCAACAACCAGCAATAAAAATTCCCAAAGTGCCATAGCAACTTCTGTATATTATAATCCAATACTCTTCTTTTTTTTTTTACTCTTACTAAATAATTCCTTTTTATTTGCTCATGGGATATATAATATAGTTTTTAACATATAATATAGTTTGTACACTTCTTGTTTAGAATTTAAAAGTGTATATTACATGTGTTGAGTCAAACTTGCTGAGGACATCTACCAAAAGGGTAGATAAATGATCAACAAAGTCACATGTAATATAATTTATAAGATAATTTTAGTTAAGAGTGATTTTAGTTGGAGTAATACCTACGACTATATCGACGCAACTACCATAAATATGAAAATTCAAAAGTAGAGGTGTTCACAAGGAGAGGACCACGGTGCTTATTGCTCTCTAGTCTAAAAGTGTATTATTTTACAAGTTATCCCCCCACCCAACACTTCCAAATTAAGATCTACAATATAAATAAATAAGACTTAGCTGTCTAGTGATAAAATCCAATGATAAAACATGGAAAAAATGAAAGGAACTGATTACCAGTAGACTATAATAAAATGTAATATACATAAACATTTTTCTATTGGAAATACATCTACTAAATCATGCAATTCTATATATCATATGATTCAGAACATAGTCGTATTACTAAACGTAATAGTAATTAAAGTGTTTTGTGCTAAATTTTAAATTAATGTCCTGCTGGTGTAAATAAGGATAACGTCACTAAAGAAACATTTGATTTGAAGTTAAAAGGGATCGTGTAGCGGGTCGATAACCTCAGCATGGGCCGCATTTGATTGTCTATATTTGACCATCAAACTTGTATTGAATCAGAGCTGCCCGAAATGTACTATCGAGCAAAGGTTTGGTCCAGTGATTGATCGAATCGAACCATGGCCTTTTGTGTTTAACATAAATCCAATTTCAGGGAATAAGTAGATAGAGATTGAGACAAACAGACATTTTAGCAGTGAAATGCATTTTACATTTATGACTACATGCTGAGTTTTAGAACAAGCAAATCTCAAAAGGGTCAAGTTTTAATGAATGGCACATCACTCTCGAAAGAGAATAAAACGGGTGTTACATTAGTACACTAAAAAATTTTAAGCAATCTTGGTCATTTCAACATTCTCATTTAAAATCAGGTCTAACAAGTCCCACGCATCATTTCGGAGCTTAAAAATTATGCCTCCAGAATGGCCGTTCGTGCAAACCCCATATGTAACTGTTACGACCTATTAGAATAAACAAACCAAAAAATGATGTTTATTAGAAAAAAAAAAAACTGGAAAGCTCCAAAACATGGTTAGAGATTTGAATGTAGTGGAGCTTACTCGTTCACACACTTCGTCGACTCATTTCATTCGGGTGTCCCAAGGGATGGCTTTAGCTTCTTCACCATGTAATTTCTGCATCAAATCTGTCACATCCCTACGGAGGGCTTCTATGTCACGAGGATCCCCTGGTAGTTTGGGGATTATTAAACCTCTGTCCATTGCAAACCAACAGAAATATATATAGTCAATATCTTATCACAGATCATGGCCTGGTCTGAGTATAATAACACTTTAAAATTTAGAGACCAAAACAAATGTTTCATCAATTGTCTATGTGCCTAGGACACATAATAGTTTTTCCGATTCACTAGCTAAGACTGCTCGATCCTTTTATCGAGACTTGGTGTATGTAGGTTGTTTTATTCCGGTCTGGATTCCCAGACCACCTCAAGCTTGAGTAATAGATCAACCGTTTGATGTAAAAAAAAAAAAAACAAATGTTTCATCAGGTTGTGTCATGATCACATTTAAACTCACTCTAGACCACTAAGGTGATAAAGGAGCTCAAAGTTTCGAGACTCTTCTTCGTTTTGCCTACGAGCGATGAGACATCATTCATCACCTGTGAATAAAATATCAAATCAAACGTTCATCATCAAAGTTATACCACAAAAAAGTGTATGACATGATCATGGTCTAAGCGTGACCATCTCAAGTGTAGATTTCTTGTGATCTCCAAAAAACTTAGTAGAAGATATGGACTTGGCTGTTGAAAACCTCCTTCTTGCTTCACACGATTCTCCAACCTAATAATCAAGTCAGTTAGAAGATGGGATGCTAACTCTGATTTCAAGTTTAACTAAACCACATGGCTTACAAGACGAGACATACCTTAGTAGGTTCTGTTGGGTCATTAAAACCCAAAAGGCTTTAATAATATAGTGAAAACAAATGACTTGGGCTTGCTTATGTGATAAACCCAAAGTCAAGTTAATATAGAGAAAGTAAACTTGTCCCACATCGGGGAAAACAAGTGAAAGAGAGTTATATATATATGGTCTCATGTTATGAGAGTGTAAATAGCTCAGAGGAAAAGAAGGAGCTCCACGCGCGCGCCGCCGTCCGGCCGGCTCGGCTCGGGGTTCGGGCGTGGGCTCGGGCTTTATTGGAGGGCCTTCGGCCCGATAAGAAGTTATCTTTTTGGGCCAAATTAAGCTCAACGCTTTGCCATTTAAACTTCAAAAAACAGCATGCAATTTTATTTAAAAAACGACAAGTAGTTTGTCTACCAAATAAAAAAACGTCCCGCTGTTTATTCCTCGCCAGATATTTTAATAACAACGAGAGAGCGAGTCTTGGGGGAGAAGTTTTCGTAACTTAAACCTCCCGAGATCTTTGCCAAATCCCCACTAACGAGCACACGTTACGGAAAGTTGCTCCTCGTCTTCTCTTTAAATATCATCTCTCCTCTTTCTTCATTCATAACTTTTTCACGCAAGTAATCCAACATAAAACCTCCCGAAGTAAGTCTAGAGAGTGTTTCGTAATTTCTTAGTTCGTTAGGTCGATTCATGAGTGAAGCATGATTCGTCTGCCATGGTTGTATTCTGGGACTCGATATTCGTACAGTTTCGTCTCACTACGGAGCGAATATTAAGAGTTAAGGAAAGAGATTTATCTCGCCTCCATGTCTTATATAATCGTCTATTTCCTTAACTCCGTCTTTCTTATATCGTTCATGTCGATCCGATTTTCCAGCTTCTACAGGTTCATGTGTGAGAGATGAATTTTCTTTAAGAGGTAGACTAGTTGTAGTTTCTTCGGCAAGAAGATGCCTATACAAATCAGGAGATGTTGAAGTGCAAGCAACCCACTCAGCGCGGTTATTGTTGTCACCATGCACCATAATTGTAACTGTTGGAAAAACCACCAAGAAAAACCAGAGATAGAAGTCAATGGATCTTTGTTTTGATGAATGATCGGTCTAGTTTCAAGAAACTGGTGGAAATGAAATCCAACAATGCTGATCTTAATTAGAAAATTAATCGCATTTTGTTCAACAACACGTACGTTAAATAAGATGACAACGTAATGCTACACTTTCATAATAACTATACCTATCGAGATAAGCTTCGAATAATGCAAATGGTCGAATCAAAGGGTGATTAAGATTGTGTTCTTAAGTTTACCTCTCAAATGGTAGGTATCAATGCTGCGACCGACTATGATCCTGAACCTCGTTCCCAGTCTAACGTAGAGGGATTTTAGGGTTTCTGTTTTTTTTTTTTTAAGTTAAAAGATACTCTACTACTTATCTTAATTTGACTTATTCTCATTAGCCAGATCGAAATAAAATAACTAATTAAAATAAATTTTATTTTAAAAATACAAATATACTAGGTGTTTAATTTGCCCGCACTTACGGGCTTAATAATTTTCTAATATCTATAAACAAATATAATCAATTTAATTAAATTATAATAAATTATTGTTCATACACTCAAAATATTTAATAATAATCTAAACAAATTTTTTCTATATATAAAACTTTTCATCATCATAGAAATCATTGTCATTACACAAATTAAATGTGAAAATACTCATAAATTTAAAATATTTAGTAATAAATTAATATCATTTTTAGACATAACAAAAAAGTATAATAAAATTATCTTTAGTAATGTAAACTATCTATACATAAATTCTTTGCGAATTATTTTTTTCATAATTAAATATATATTAACAAATATAATTATTTTTCAAGGTTAATAACGACTTATAACACAATATAAAAAATTAGATAATGATAATTATCAAATTCATGAAATTCGTTTTTAATTTAGAATTAATTATATTAACAAATATAATTATTTTAAATATAATTATTTTTCAATGTTGATAAAGACATAATATAAAAAAAAAAAAGGATGATTATCAAATAAATGAAATTTATTTTTAATTTATAATTAATGATATATTACTAAAAATATAATTATATTTCAAGGTTAATAAAGATTTTATAATCCAATATAAAATAGTTTTATAGAAAGATAAATATAAAATCATTGAAATTCGTTTTTTACTTATGTTTAATTACATTTTGAAAATTTTAATTATTCTATAGTAATAAATCTTTTTTTGGTCAAATAGTAAAAACTATTAATCATTATATAGTAATAAATCTAATTAGTCATTAAGTTTATGTTTGCTTTGTCATTAAGGGTAGTAAAACTCACAAGAACATGACAATTAGATTTACTATCCTTAATGAATAATTAGATTTATTATAATCATTAGTCTAGATAATGATAATCATCAAATCATAAGAAAGATGACAAATAAGATTTGTTTCTAATTATTATATAGTAATAGATCTAATTAGTCATTATATAGTAATAAATCCAATTAGTCATTAAGTTTATGTTTGCTTGTCATTAAGGATAGTAAATCTAATTAATATACGGTTCATAATTATATAATAATAATTTTATTTAATCATTAATTAAGGGTAATAATTAATTATTAGTCAAAATCATAAAAACATGATAAATAAGTATAATTACATAAAATCATGGAGAATATGATAAATCAGCAAATTCACTTATTTAAATATAATTAATTTATTGTTACTTATATATTAATTCAGTTTTAGTTTATGGTTTATTAATATCAACTATTTTTAGATAATAATAGTCATCAAATTAGTGAAATTTGTTTCTAATTTGTGGTTGATTATATATTAATTAATTATATTTTTCTGATAAGAACACAATATATATAGGAATTATCTCTTTATTTTATTTTTAAATATATATTTAGATTATGGATAATTTTTATCATTATTATTAATTTAAATTATTTATCTAATCAAATAAATATAAATTCATTTTTTTTGACTGATTTATATGTTTTATTCATTAAAGGTATAAGCGATATTAACCACTTTAACTTTTAACGTAGGAGCTCCGTTGCGAAAAATCACTTCGCAAATAATAGTATAGATTTTATGTGATGTATATTAAAATGAAGAATTTATTATTATTGTTGAACTTGTTATTTAATAAAATCTATGGTTATTACCAACATTCTAAGTTATACAATTTGTAATTTTTCTAGTCATTTTAGAGTACTATATGATAAAATTAATTAGTTTAGAAAAAAATGAGATTCAAAAGTGAATTAACATAATAAAATTAAATTGCCAATTTACGTAACATCATCTTAAAATCTATTAAACTCAAATCACGTTTATACTAACTTTAATATTCCTGGATGTATTCACACTGGTTTTCTTTTTACAACTATAAAAATATAATTGTTTTATACATATTCTCAGAACTTAATCTTTTTGAGATTTTTTGTCAAAATATATGTTTTATTTAAATATTGAATTTTTTAATCAACACAAATATCATCTAGGTTTATATATGTACGTAAGCTATTTTCGAATATAGATTTATATAATATATGCATATATAAATCATTATATTTGTAATAACACTATTTCAAAAACAGACGAAGACGAACCAGGCTGCGAATTATTGTCAATTACTCCATCCGTTCCTAAAAGATCCATGTTCTGGAAAAATATTTTGTTTTAAAAAGATGTATATTTTATGTTTTCTATGAGAAAATTACAAGTTTCAAAAAAAATTAATTGATTTTATTAGATTACTATTGGCTAAAAGTTGTTGGAAATTGAAAATTACTGAAAACGATAGTGATTTAATGTGTTTTCTTAATATGTATGAAAACATTAGAAAGTCTATGTTTTAGAAATAGAGAGAGTATTTAATAAACATGATCATGGAAATTGGAAAATGTATGATAAACCCTGTAAAGTTAACAGAATCACAAAACCAACTGTCACTGATTTTTTGAATTATAAAGAGATTTGAAAGGAATTAAAAAAAGCCAACGTAGAATATTAATCTAAAATGAACAAATCATGCCAAGCAACTAACCATATAATTAAATTATTTTTAAAAAAATCATATGATTAACTTGAACATTACTTCTCCAATATACTGTACAGCTAATTACATCATTATCTCCCCAGAAAACGTATTTAAACAAAAAAAAAATCGATGATTAATAAACAAATAATTGATAGTTGATCGTATCTTAAATAATTATCACAAAATATAATAACAAAAAAAAAACAAAAACGTAAACAGTCAACCATCTTTGACAAGGTAACGCAAACGCGTTTCCTCAACAAATCATGCCAAGCAACTAATCATATAATTATCAAACAGTTCAAAAAAAAAAAAAAACTAATCATATAATTAAATTGTTTTTAAAAATCATATGATTAACTTGAACATTACTTCTCCAAATATGCTGTACAGCTAATTACATCATTATCTCCCCCAGAAAACGTATTAAAACAAAAATCGATGATTAATTAATAAACAAATAATTGATAGTTGATCGTATTTTTAATAATTATCACAAAATATAATAACAAAAAAAAAAAAACGTAAACAGTCAACCATCTTTGACAAGGTAAACGCAAACGCGTTTCTCTTTACGCGTTTGACGAAGAATCCAACGGCGGAGAAATCGCAATCGCCGGAGATTTACCAGACTGTAACGGAACGTTAGCGTACCGCGTCGAGAAGCTTCTGTAACCTCCCACCCCAACGTACTCATCGTCCTCATCATCATCGTCGAAGTTCAGAGAGTAACTCAACGGATCGTACTGAAACTTCTCCCCCGCGTCCCAATCGCGACCGCGACGCGGATCGCGGTTGAAACGCCGGATGAACGTCTTCCACCGTGGACCAGCCACGATCTCCGACCACTCTCGGAGCTTGAGAGCCGCGCGTTTCCACCACCGTGGCTCGTCGGGGATGTGATTGTTGTGGTTGTTATTATCGTCGAGGGTGCGGATTCGTCCCCAGACGGCGGGGGAGGTTTTTGATCGGAAGGTGGGGAAACAGGAGCAGCAACGTGGATCGTATCGGGTTTCTGGATCCTGGGCCGGGTCGGGATGTGTAACTTCCATGTTAGTCAATATTGGTGGAAACTGAAACTGATTGAAGCTGTAAAGAAACGTATTGGCATCATATATATACTTCTAACATATAAATCTGTACATATTTCAAATATAATATAAAGCAATTATTATATGGTCAATTCTCTCAAATAGCATTCTTTTAAATCTTTATCACAAAAATAGATCTCAAAAATTAAAATGACTAAAATAGCATTTTTTATTTTAAAAGTTTTAAGTTTTTTTATTTTTTTTTTAAATTCGAAATCCTATCCCAAATCTCTATTCCTTAACTCTAAACGAAAAAAATCTAAAATTAGTTAATCCAAAGGTATGTCTAAGTGTCATTTTGGTCAGTTTAATTGTTAAGGTCTATATTTGGGATAAAAAAAAATTTAGGTATATTTTAGTCATTTTCTCTTATTATATTTAATATAATGTTTATAGAAATCGAGGAAACTTTATTGCAATTTGCAACCGTTTTTATTTAAAAGTCAACGATTCTTTAACAAGTGTGTGGTGGTGTCATACCAATCTTGAATCATGTCTACCCATGTTTTTTCAAATTATTAATTTGTACTCTGTAACAGTTTTGGTATTATTAAGGCTATGAGACAGATTTACAATAACCAGCACCAGAATATTTGAGAAATATTTTAAATGATAGATATGTATGTATGAATTGATTCCAAATTTGGAAATATAAATAAAGCAATCCTATTTACAAGTTACAACTAATACCAAAAAAACAGCCATACTTACAACTAATACAACTACTAGCACTTAGAAAAAGACATGGCATCTTAATTATCAATTGTTGATTTTTTTATATACATTTTCTTGTTTTCGGATTTTCTAACAATATTTTGAAATAAAAGTTTTTTTTTCTTCCTCTTCGTTGCGACGAACAATGGAGAAATATAAACGGGTCTTACAAGAAAAAAAATAATAAGAATATTCATATGGATGTTCTTAGAAGTTACGAATACTAGTGATAATATGTTGTTTTTCCCTATATATTATTTACGAATTGATTTTGACTTGTATCATTACCATAATCAATTTCACAAAAAATAATAACATATCCACTAATAATGATAACATGGCATGAAATTAATTATGACATATATATTTACATTTAATATTAATATATATATATATAAATATATATATATATATATATATATATATATATATATATATATATATTTTGTAATTTTTTAGAATATGGTAGTAACTTATAAATTATCATTAAATTAATAATAATAATATAATAATAGAAATAGAAATATAATAATATTTATAAATTTTGAAATATTTTTCAAGGCTATTTTTTATAACTATATAATTTTTTATTATTAATTTTTTTTTCAAAAATTTATGCTAGTTTTTAAAAGAATTATAATTTTCTAATCCCAATACTGTTAGTTTTATTTATAACATCTATAAATTTTAGAAATATTATTTATTTTTGTATTTTGATAATTATATATCTAACAAAATTTTCTCTTAATTGTATATAATCTGATTTAACATATTTTAATCAAAAGAGAAAAGATAAAAAATATTCCAAAATTTTAATTTTAAATATATACATACATATTAGTATTAAATATAATTCATATAAAGTTGTTTATTTTATCTTAATTTTTACATATAATTAATGTAAAAATAATTATGTAAAAAAATAATAAATATAAAAATAAACTACATTATATTTTTAAATATAAATTTATTTTAAAACTTTTATTTCTGGAGGAAAACATATAGTTAACATTAAACAATGAACCGCAAAATAATCCAACCTTCCATCCAATCATCAAACTCCAGATGTTCCTATGATCCCGATGACTAATAAAAAATCGTGACATGTTAGAAAACATAAAACATATCAAGCGAATCATGCAAGAGAGATGCAAATCAAATAATTTATTATAAATTATGAATGACAAAATCAGTCAAAAACTATATATCATATAGTAAACAATAAAAATGTATACCAAAATATCAATATAAATATCTTAAATGTTGTAGAATCAGCCGAAATGTTTATTGATTTTTTCATAAGATGCTTGTACTTTTCTATTTTCGTTTTAGTTGATCAAAATTATCTTTGAAGAACCGGCATTTTACTACTATTAAATTCTTAGTTGATATTTATATAGTGAGATTTTGTATCTTTTTGAATATTGTATTTTATCTGTTACTGGATGTCATACTTATAATTTTTAAAATACTTTGTTTATAATTTTAAAAGTGACACCAATAGTATTTAGTGTGAACTATATAGTTTGAGCTAATCATTATACATTATTTATAAAATCAAATAAATATATTTAAAGTTAGTGCTTGTAGCAAAATCATTTGTTAGTAAAAAAAACTTATCAACAACATCAAATGATCGTGGGTGAGATCTGCATGCAGATCTCCTACTTTTTTCACAAAAAAAAAATATTGAACTGCATGTATGATCTTCCGTTTGGATGGTAAAACAATGCAGGACTTTAAGTGTGGGGAAACTGCAATTGTCCCGCTCTTCCATTCGAACATTTGGTATTTGGTTCACCAAAATGTGCTTTTCACTGGAGGGAAAAATGGCACATTTAGGGCATGAATTAGGATCATGTGTAGCTGAATTTAAGATTTCAACAGAAACAAAAGTTCTTTGTATTTTGAAAAAGAAAACAGCCAATAGAAACCAAATGATATTTTTTTAGATGTGTATCTGTTCTGTCAAAACATTCTTTGTCGAAGATTATGTAAGAATCGTCTTTTATATTTTTCAGATGTGTATTTCTGTTAAAACATTCTTTGTCGAAGATTATGTAAGTATTGCTAGGAAGAGATTGTAAGAATCACGATTTACCTTAAATGATGTCAAAATTATCCCAAATGTTTAAAATAGTCATTCTTCCTCTGTTTTCTTTTATTCATCGATGATTGTTATCCTAGGAATCTTTTATTTTATAGTTGTAACATCTACAACTTTCTCTAATAGATACATGATAAGAGACATTATTCAATGGATTGACTTGAGTGGTTGTAGAGTAAAACCAGTCCTTGCTGCCAAAATGTTTAGAAGATCGATATGACATACTAAAACTGTTGTTCAACTTGGAATAACTAAAAGTCACAATATAAAGTGAATAGAAGAAAAACACAATAAAATCTAATCCGATTTCACCCGTGGAGTAGATTTGTAGTAGCGGGCATAGACTATCAACATGGCAGTAAACACCAATATTTGAATAACACTACATATCTACAGATACACCAAAAAGAACAAAATGTTGTTAATGAATCAAAAGAAAATAAATTTAGGAATAAAATTAAAAAAATACTTACAAAAAGGTAGGGATCGAATATGTAGATGCAAGAGTAAGCACCCCAAACCAAACCGTTGATGACAGTAGCGATACATCTCGAAGAGGATATATGAGCAACGCTCTTTGTCACCACTGCAATTTCCTGTTGTAAGTTAATCAAATGTTATATAAATATCAAATGCTATATATACATTGATCATAAGTCGATGAGAGATATATACAACTTTACCAGTGAACGTATGGGAACTTGTAGCATAAGAGATATGAAGGAGATTTCGCCCATAACACCAAGGAGTGTTAGTTTAGCAGATGAACTTTCAATTGAGAAAAGCGTGATGAGAACAGTCCCTACCACACCAATGATCCCAGCCATAAGACGTGACACAATGAACCACTGCACATATGCATCATCATCATCAGTATAATTATGAGAGATCTTTGAAGGATTAAAATTTGAAGAAACATTACACAGAGGTCTTTCTGGTGGCCGCATGAGATGAAAAAAAGGGATAAGTAGATAGCTGTGAATCCCATATAGACGGCACAAGTGGTTGAAACAAGACAACTACTATCCTTGTTCACAATGCCATAGAAAAACCACAAAATATTGTGCAGAAAAAGTTGCACAAGTCTATGGGGTGGTAAAGCTCTACCCGCTGACTTGTTTTTGTACATAGCTACGAAACTTGGCCTAAGGATCCAAATATGTAAAGCATTAGAAGAAATAACCAAAAAAAAAAGGAAAAAAAGAGTGAAAGAGGAAAAGGGATATATATATATATATATATTACACATGACCAGCTATGCTACCAGTGCAAATAACACTCCCTGCATCCAAGGGATAGCGAATTTGTGCTTAAGCTTTGCAGAGATAATTAGCATATTGATTTGTGAAAGAGAGAGACAAGGATAGTATTACCTATAAAACCGAAGATGAAACGAACTTGTATCAAGTCCATGATTTTTTAAATTGACGAGATATTGATGAAAACCTGAAACAAGTTTTGTCGTTTTGAACATCAGTTTCTGCTGTCTACATATAGAGTCTTGTCACATCACAACTTACAACAGTTGGAAATTTACTAACAATAATCCAGTTAGAAGAACATCTATTGACGCAAATCTCTTATTCATGAAAAAGAACAATGAACAGAGAACATCTATTGATGACGCAAATCTAGAAGCGTACTTTCTCGGGAAAAACCTTTTCTCCTTTTTTTTTTTGTAAACTGCTTGCCAGCGCCTCTCCTCTGCTTCTATGCTTTTGCACTGCTCTGTTGTTTATAGTTGGCGTTATCAAACTAACTTCCCTAATCTTCGCCAACATATAAAACAAACAAAATCCCTGGATTTGATTGTTTTATAATTTTAAAGTATTGAGTCAACTTATCCCTAATCTACTATGACTATAATAATTTTAAAATAGTATTTTTTTCCAAAAAAGAAAATAAGTTTCGTTTTTTTTCTTTAGCAAACTACATCCTGCCTTGCTTTTTTTTTATTTTTATAAATTTTGAAACTATTTTAGATTTTCAAAAAGATTATCCAACAAATAGATTCGTAAAATTTAAATATAGTAAAACTAACATTTCAAACTTTTGATCAATTTATTGAGAACAGCCAAAACCTAATAAATTTGTGGGTTCAATAATAATGAAATTTGTATTTCCTTTTGAAAAAATGCTATTTTTATTAATTAATAATTAAATAAATACTATTTTAATGTCAAAGAAAAAAAATCCCTTTGGCGTTTTGCTGTGTTTTTCAGATAGTGTCAAAATTTTTACTTAATTTTGCACTAATATATATATATATATTTATCACAATTAATTTGTTTCCTTATTTTTGGTTTAGACTGAATCATCTATCTATTTCAGTTTTCACACTGTTCCGTTTCAATTTTTTTTTTTTTTTGCATATGCTCCCCCATTCGCTTTCAATATTATTCTACTTTTTATAAGAGATGCCCATTTAAAAATGATTGTTTTTACCACATATAATATTTACTTGACTAACAAGTTAAACTACAAACACACACACCATAAAAGCGATAAAAATGTAGCACAACAATTTACTTTAAACAGAGTAATAAAAAGATCAGTGTTGTCTTCAACAAAGCTGAAACAATGTACTGGCTAAATGCCTTGCATATGACAACATTGAAGCACATCATGAAATGGATCATGCCATTTTTTTACTACACCAACGGTAGGGATGGTCTCTACCACCTCTACAGATTAGCGGATGATGGTTTGTAGGACTCTGCAACTTTAATTTATGATGTTATACTGTTACGGTTAGGTAATATGGAAGAAGGGACGAAGTATTTAGATGCTTTGAACTGTTGAAAATCGTTTCCACAAGTTTGGTAGCTGTACCCGAGAAACATGCGAAAGCTCAAACCATCAACTAACTGCCATGTCAATGATATCAAAAACAACATCAAACTTTGCTTCTACTTCAAGCTAGTCAAAAAACTCATAACCATCCTTTGAGATAGCTTACGGGCTTATGCATTTTACATGCAGTATAAACACACATTTGCCCAAATATTTTAACAAAAAAAAATGGCTTTATTGGTATATTTGCTGTTTCAAAACAAAATTCTTCGTCTAGATTAATTTTCTAAACAAATACTAAAATGAAAAAAACACACTCAGTAGATTGGTGTAGACAACACTAATCGATTAAAATAATAACATTTACAACCAATACGTCAATCTATCACCTGCATTCCTGTATTAACAGTATTTTTTTTTACTCCCACATCAAAAATCTATCATTTTGGTGAAGTATTTGTTTAAAAAGAGTAATATCACCTTAATTTTATAAACTCATCTCCGTTTTCGAAGTCATTGTATAGGATCTTCATTCTCTTTTGTAGCTTGAATGATGAATACAATAATTAATCAACTCCCAATAACCACAAAATAAAAACACCAAGTTGTTGACAGAGTTTTTGATTTTCAGAGTGATCATATAACATATGATAAAAGATTTATTTGCAGTAGACGAAAAGATTCGAGTATTACAAGATATTTATTAAATTAAATAAATAAATTAGTTATTTATTCTAGCTTCTCTAGTAAGCCAAGTGTGTTTGGTTACTAGAATAAGATTACTCTATCTCTTTATAACTCTTTGTAATGTTATTTTTTGAGATTCAAGGGAAAAAGTTTCTCCTTCTTTACTCTTTTCTCTCATCTCTCTCTTGTTCTTCAATCTCAAAGCTTCACTTTCTTACATGGTATCAGAGCTATAAGCTCTTGTGTTCCTATTTTGCTTCCGCGATTTAACTCTGATAGTCTCTTCTATTTGATTTATCAATCTACTTCTTCTATTTTCTTTCCAGATCTACTTTATTTTGGGGATAAGAAATCTGAGTTCTTGAGTTGTAAAATTTCAGTGACTGTTTTTCTTTGGCTTCTTTGTGTAACCAGTGGGTAATAGTCTCTGAAGATGAATCAATTCATACAAGTCAAGATTCCTGTTGTTCTCAAGGGAGGAGAAAACTACATCACTTGGTCTAGATTGGCCAAAACAGCCCTTGGAGGAAGAGGTCTTTGGGAGCATATCACCTCAAGTTCTGCACCAAGGCAAATCACCCAAGGAGAAGAT
>CAKOAT010217043.1:29700-60771 GCA_932364175.1 Eruca vesicaria subsp. sativa | reverse complement strand
AATATTAAGAAGGGAAGAAGAAGTTATTTTGGTGTGTTCAAGAATTACCATGGTAAATAAATGTTACCATGGTAAATAAGTTAAAGAAGGTGAAGTGTGATCCGCAAGTAAAAGGAAGTGAAGGTTCTACTTAAGGGAGAAGGTGTGACTAGTATTCAGATACACAAGGAAGAGTTGTGACCGTTTGTGGATAAGGGACAAGCAACTTACCTTTACAGGCTGGAAAGGATCCAGTCAAGATGCCATTGGCATCAACCGTGTGAGCACTCTCCTCCAATCATTTGAAATAGGCACGCCTCCTCCCCTTGACTTCACATGCTTGACATTTCACCTTTAGGACTTTGTTTACACGAAAACCTTTATGTTCTGAGCTTTATATTCTGTAACCTCTCATTAATAAAATGCTAAGCAAGTTTTGAGTCTCTCTTAGTCTCTTTGGTTACTATTGAATCTAGACTTAAAACTCACTCGATCTCTCTTAAATCTCAACCTAAACTTGTTCTTAGTCTCTTAATCTCTTCTTTTATCTTACTAAACTCAGATTAACATAAAAACATTAATCAGGTGTCTATTCTTTATCTCAGCAACCCCATTCTGCTGTGGTGTGTAAGGACAACTGGTCTGATGCACTATCCCATGCTTGGCCAAGTGATTCTTGAAGGCATGACTGGTATATTCTCCTCCATTATCAGACCGTAGTACCTTCACAGTAGCATTGTAATTGTAAGTCACATATGCCTGGAAGTTTACAAATGCACCAAACACTTTATCCTTAGATGGCAGCAATGTGACCCATGTGTATTAGACTTCTCATCTATGAAAGTCACATAGTACTTCTGACTTTCTCTAGATACACATGGAGATGTCCACACATCTGAGTGAACCAAATCAAAGTGATTCTTGAAGGCATGACTGGTATATTCTCCTCCATTATCAGACCGTAGTACCTTCACAGTAGCATTGTAATTGTAAGTCACATATGCCTGGAAGTTTACAAATGCATCAAACACTTTATCCTTAGATGGCAGCAATGTGACCCATGTGTATTAGACTTCTCATCTATGAAAGTCACATAGTACTTCTGACTTTCTCTAGATACACATGGAGATGTCCACACATCTGAGTGAACCAAATCAAAGCAATGCTCATATATAGTCTTAGATCTAGGGAAAACAGTTCTACAATGCTTTCCTAATATGCAAGCTTCACATTCCAAGTGATTAAAAGACATATTAGGTAGGATCAATTCAATTGCACGAGCACGAGGATGTCCTAATCTAGCATGCCAAGTAATACTATCACATCTATCAGCAGTACTACTTAAGCACAAAGAATCAAAAGGTTTAGGATTCTTAGCCNTCCTATCACCATTAGCTATCATGACACTCCCTGTTGCTGCCTTGACCTCACTTATCAAGCTCTTATCACTGATCATATGATGGCTTGCACCAGAGTCAATGATGATTGGTCTAGATGTGGACGCTGAGGCAGGAGCACCTTGTCTCCGGGTCGTAGCCAAAGCATACACATACTTGACCAGCTCATTCATTTCCTCCTTAGTGACAATCTCATCTGGTCCTTTGTCTTCCAGCTCCTTTAGAATCATACTCCTTTCCACTGCATCCCCAACATACGCTGAGTAAGAGCACTCTCCTCTAACCCTTTGCCGCATAGCATCCTTGATCATCTTCACACCCATACTGTTGCTTAGATGATCAACCTTATTGTTCTTCCTCCATGGTTCTCTCATCATAAACCACAATTTAGAAAGCTTTCTCAGCCTCCCCTTCTTACAACTTGTACCACCCTTCCACCGGTTTGATTTCTTGTGCTTTTCACACACACCACAAGCATGTTGAACAAACCCACATATCTCATCTACAAGGAGACTAAAGATAGCATCTTGATCTCGCCTCTCTTGAATCACCTTTGGATCTGATGTACTTGGCTTTAACCCATCCAGATCATCCCATACTTCTCTCAGCCTTCCCACAAGCTGATAAAGCTCATCCTTTCCTTGTCTCCAGCTGCAGATAACCTCCTTGTCCTCACAGACCTTCACAAGTTTGGACTTTTCTTCATAAGCTGTTTCAATCCCACTCTTTGAAGTGTTTTCTTGAACAGCTCTATCTTCACTTCTCAGACCTCGTGTCTGACCTTCTTCAGTAGCAATCTCCATTAAAGGTTTCCCCTTTACATGACTACTCCATAACCAACAGCTTTCCAAAGCTGTCCTTGCCCATTTTGACCAAACCCCAGCAATTTCTTCCTCAAGCTTCACTGGAGTACTAGATCTATGCTTCATCTTCTTGTTGTGAACGTGTGTTTCCATCAGAAAACTCATAACATCCCAAGCGAATGAAGACCAGAGCTTAATAACACCAAGAATACTCAAAAAAAAACTCTCAAGAACACCAAGAACACTCAAGAATAACCCAGATTTGCGAAAAAGAACTCACACACTCACCCCTTTTTAAGCAACCTGGCTCTGATACCATAAAACCTTTTGTGGTTTAGAGTGTGTTTAATAATAATCAGAGATAATTAGAGCAGAGATTAGAGAATAGAGAGAGATTCTAGAGAGAGAGAGAGACTCATAATTTCGTGTTATTCATCATATGAGGGCTTTACAAGAGTTTATATCCAGAGTTACATCTACTTTTACAAGAGAAGAATAAGCATGTGAAGTCAAGATTAAAGGGGAGCGCCTGGTTTGAATGGATGGCTAGGATGCCTCACATGCTTGATGCTTTTGGCATCTTGACCAGATGCCAAACCACTTTACAGCTAGCACAATCTGGCTCCTAAGCCTTCCCTTATCTGCAAACGATCACCAAGTGGATAAAGGGAACCAGACCCTCCTTTCCCACAAGAGTATTCAGTCACCTTCTTCATTTACCTTGCCATGGTAACTTCCCACAGTAACATTTAGTTACCACAGTAACAAAGTGACTAGTAACTCAACTCAGCTCAACACCTTATCTTCTCTTCTAAAGCCTCCAAAATACTTTTCCTCATGTAACCCTCTGCTCATCTCAACATCCTCTCCATGAGAGTCTCCTGATCCGTGGTGTTTGGTCTCAGCATATCAAGGTCAGACCATAAGGCTCTGAACTTCCCCAAGTGTTTAGTAAACTCCACACTTTCTTGCATCAAAGTGTTGATTGATCTCTTCAACTCAAACACTCGGCTCAGATTTGAGATGTTACCATAGATCTTTTGTAGAGTCTCCCACAGTTTTTTTGGTGTTTCACAGTAGCTGTATGCCTCAAGAATGGGAACCTCGAAAGAACCTTGGATCACAGATAGAACCTTCAGGTCATCTTGACTCCACTTCTCTTCCTCGCGCCAGCTCTGTGTCTTCTTCTTCTTCATTAGCAACTGGTTTAGGAGCTCCATCCGAGATGTGACTCCATAAACCCTTGCTCCCAATAGCTGTCTTCACCAGCCTGGACCATAGCAGGTAGTTCTCCCCACCCTTCAGTGATACTGGAATCACAATATTCTTGCTTTTCTCCACTACAAGAAATAAGGGTTTTAATAGCACCCGTAAAATGCTATCATACGATACCATAGCGTTGTAGAAAGCGCTCCAATATCGCCCGCGATAATAGGTCTAGTCCATTAGATAGCGATTTTGTTATCCGCTATTGATATTATTTTAGTAGTAGCGGTTTCGTTTATGCAATTGTAATTTTTTTAATAGCGTCTCTAAAATGTTATTATAACATTTTTACTATAGCATGTTTTAACTATTATTGTAACGTTCTATCAATAGCAATATTTTGAATTTTTCATTGCATTTTTAAAATGTAATTGTTTCATTTCGTTTATGAGAAATTTAATTTAATGTTTTTATTTTGAAAATAATACAAATGAAATCGAAAATTAGTTCATAATTAAAAATTAAATTTTATTAATTAATTTAAAGCAGTACACAAATAATTAAAGAATATATTAAACCAGAAACAAATTAAAACATTAAACCAAAAGATAATTAACCAAAACTTAATTAACCTAAACCTAAAACGTAACCAAAATTTAAAAAAAATAGGTAAATCAGAATATATTAAACCAAAAAACTAATTAATCCTAAACCTAACTGCAACCCTAATCCTCCGCCTCTAGCCTCCAGCCTCCAGAGAAGCCGCCACCAGAATTAGCCTAAACCTAACTATGTAACGGCACTTCTTCTTCTTCTTCCCTACTTTGTCTTAGATCTGTAAACAAAACAAAAATCAATTAGAAGTAGGCGGGGATAGCTGTCCCTATGTTGCATTTGGGGATCACCACCTTTTCTTGGTTGACGCGCATGATATTGGCCCGAAGAGGTTCGGTCCTGTGCTGAAGTACTTCGTAGAGGTCGTCGGAATTCTTTTCCAGGTTTCTGCTGCTGGCAAATTGCTCCACGAACTTGTCGCTGAGTTCCGTGAATGACATTATGGATTTTGTCGGGAGAATTATGTACCACTGAAGGGAAGAACCGGTTAGGGTTGTGCCGAAGACCTTGCACATGGTAGGTTCCCTCAGTCCTCGGGGGACTGCTGCTGTTAGCATTCGCTGTTTGTAGAGGGTCACGTGGTTTCTGGATCGCTGGTCCTGTCATAAGTCTTCATGGTAGGGAAGGAGAATTTCCTTGGCATCTCGGCCGAGGCGATCTCTTCCACGAAGGGCGTGTCGGAGTAGGAGTTAAGGTCGCTCCTTCTGATGGGGGGAGCCATGCCTGGAACCCTTTCCACCATTTACTGGATGGTGTTGAACTTCTCGGAGAAAATCTTCTCGAGATACGCCATGGTGTCTGGATCTGAGAACAAGGGGTCTTCAGGTGAGTATTCCTCGTCCTCCATATCAGAGTCACTGCTGAGGTTCACTTGTGTTCTTCTTGTTGTTGCTTCCTTGCCTTCAGGTTCCTTGTCGTCGGGAGCTGTACGCTGAGTTGCTCCTTCTTTGTCGGCAGGAGTATCGAGGGAGGGCATGGTTCAGACTCGGGTTCGAAACCTCCAATGCTTGTTGCTGTTCTTTTCGAGATCTTGGTTCTCTTCTTGGAGAAGATGGTTTTCGGCTTCGAGTACCCCTAGTTTATCCGCGCTTCGTTGCAGTTGTTGAGTATGCTCGTCGAGTTTAGATTTTAGGATTTGAACTTCTTGGAGAAGCTCTGAGCTGTCCCCGGCTGTTCCTTGAGCCTCGCGAAGCTCGGTGATTTCTCCTCCAAGGGCGTTGAGTTGACCGATAAGCTCGGCTTCTCTTGGAGTAGCTCTGATGGGTTCGGCTGAGTCTTCTGGTGTCATCTTCACGTAGTTGGATTACTCCCCTCCTTCTAGTGCCAAGCTGTTATGGTATTTTTGTGTAGCTTCGTTTTAGTACTACGGAACACAAGAAGGTTCAAGTTAATATAGAGAGAAGCAAATGTATTCGTAAGAGACAAGGAGAAATTAGGAGTACCTCGTATGAAATAAACAAGAAGCAAGTAGAGAAAGAGAGATCTTATTGATTATTCGATGGAGGCTACAATATTGGTGTAAGAACCCTAGCCGTCTAGATTTAGTCTCTCAATCTCTAAGTGTCGATCCGATCCCTTATTCTAGTGTTTGGGTTCCCCTTATATAGATGTAGATGTCGGCTTGCATTAGGTTAAACTCTTCCATATTGGCGAATATGGGAGAGTTTCCTTGTATGGAGAACTTCCATTTTACTCAAGGGTCAGTTTTGGAACAGGGGTCGGGCCCGAGGAACCTGAAGGCAGGGTTCCAGGCCCTGGGTTCCTTTGGAGCCGGGGTCTAGAGGCCGGTGCCCAGCCCGGAGGCTAGAGGAATCTAGTGCCTGGATATTTTTTCCCAACAATTAGGGTATTTTCTGGTACAAGCGATTCGTGCTCAGACTACGGAATGATAGGAGGAATGAGACAAGTCGTGACAGGGGTTTCTCCTAGTTCAGTTGTAGATAAACCAGGGGATCTTGCTTTAGGATAATGCCATATGGGTATGGGCCAGTATATGTTGCCAGGGTCTTAATAGCAGCATGAGATATTGGCCTTGAGATAGGGGTTGCCTGTCTATGGTGAAGGCTGCGAGGCCTTCCCGCCTTAGATTATGATGAACCTGGCCTCTAGGATGGTTATCTGGCCATTCATGCGTGGAACCATTGGAGGTGTTTGGATTAATAGCTGCATCCTACAGTGGGGATTTCCTATGTACCCCTTGGAAGGGGATCAAGCCATTCGTAGTTCATATTGGTAGAGTCTCGTAGCCTGGTGGAGGCATATAGCCTAGGAGAGGCACGGAGCCTTTGAGAGGCACAGTGCCTTAGAGAGGCGCATGGCCTTGGAGAGGAATGGGGCCTTGGAGAGGCGCGGAGCCTTGGAGAGGCACATGGCCTTGGAGAGAGGCGCAGGGCCTTAGAGAGGCGCAGGGCCTTGGAGAGGCACATGGCCTTGGAGAGGCACGGAGCCTTGTAAAGGCGCATGTCCTTGTAGAGGCGCATGTCCTTGGAGAGGCGCGGAGCTTTGGAGAGGCGCAGGGCCTTGGAGAGGCGCAGAGCCTTGGAGAGGTATGGGGCCTTGAATAGGCGCATGACCTTGGATAGGCGCATGGCCTTAGAGACACGGAGGGCCTTGAAGAGGCACGGGGCCGTGGATAGGCGCATGGCCCTAGAGAGACACTGGGCCTTGGAGCGGCACAGAGCCTAGGAGAGGCACAAAGCCTTTGAGAGGCGAAGGGCCTTGGAGAGGGGAAGAGCATTGGAGAGGCACAGGGCTTTGGAGAGGCACGGTGTGATAACCCGCCCATTAGGATAAAATGGTCGAGAGGAATTGGTCGAGAAGATTGGCGGAGGATCCACTTGGTGGTCGAGTCGTAGACGATAAGGGTCGATCGAGAGTTTCAAGTTTGAGATGGTCGAAGAATGGATCGTAATTGAACAATGAGGCGATATAAGCTGTTCTACTGTGTTATACAAAGTGTTAGATTGATCACACGGCTGTTTTGGAAGCATAACATTTTTGAAGCACGACGGGTTAAAAGCACGACGGTTCTAAAGCTCGACGTTTCTTAGTCACGAAGTAATCTGCAAAACTTCGTAACTATCAGTATTATATTATTGGGAGACAGAATCTCGGAAGCAGGACGGGAAGTAAGCAGGACGGGAAACAAGCACGACGGGAAAGCCCGAAGTTGGGCGAAAACCCAAATTTCTATATCACGGGATTTTTTTAGGAAGCCGGAGGCTCGGAAAATATTTTTCATCAAGGTAAAGAATTATTTGGAGTCTATCAAGATTATTTAGAGCATGAGAATGGGAGCGGAAAAATATTCGGGATTGATTACGGGTCGAAGAAATGCCGGGAGGACCGCAATCGGACGAATGGACCGAGAAGCTCGAGGTGGCAAGATCTAGGGGATCAGAACGTGGTGTCAACAGTCTAGCAAGCTCAGTGTCAACAGAAACTCGAGGTTTCACCATGCATGGAAGTCCAACATGCGGGTTGACACACAGAAGCACGAGGTGCCGCCGTATCTGCAACCGAAGCATGCTAATCGACATGTACCGGCCCGTGTGTCGCAACACATGAACTCCAGCCATGCTGAGGGACATCTGGACGTGGTGTGTCACTTTGCATGAGATCAGGGCATGCTGATCGACATGTGTGCGCCTGTGTGTCGCCGCGCATGAGTCTGAAAGCATGCGGATCGACACACAGGCGGGTCGTGTGGCTCGACGTCATTGGCCGGCGACTTCTATATATACCAGCACGCCACCAGCAGTTTCATTCACTCATTCCACACCAAATAAACACCAAAGACATTTCTAGAGAGAGAGAAAGAAAGAAAGATGTCATTTTGAGAGTATGGTCTTTCCCGAAGACCGATATTCCATTGAGAAAGCCGATGCTGTCCAATCGACGATTATCTACGATTGTTATGCCGAAGTTCTGCCCAGATCAATACGTCCACTCTAGTATTATTCTCTGATGATGAAGTGGAGGTGCTGTCCAAGATCAGTCGAAGTTCTGAAGTCCGATCTACCAAAAAGGCAAGTTCTGTCCAATCGACGATTCTCTATGATTGTAACGCGGAAGCGCTGCCCAATTCAATCCATCCAAGGCAGTAATTTTCTTCTACAATCAGGGGGAGGTTCTGTCCGAGTCAAGATCAGTCCAGTCCATTCCATTCAAGTCGTCCATTGGGTTTTGGCCATGTCCTCTCCAATCAACGAGCAGCTTATCGGCATAGAACACTGTGAGTTGGTTTTATGTGAATTCCACTTGGAATTTAGGGTAGTTTTGTGAGTTGGTTTTGTGTGAATTCCACTTGGAATTTAGGGTAGTTTTGTGAGTTGGTTATGTTTGAATTCCATTTGGAATTTAGGATAGATCGAGTCAGCATATAGATTATAAGGATCACGCTAGTACTTGATAGAGTCCTTAGGGTTACTTATTAATCTGGACTCAGTTTAGCAAGGGCTAAGCTTAGATATAATGGAATTAAGACTGAGGTAATAACCTGACTAGGACTACGACTAGGATGCATCATGTTTTCTATTCTTACTTGTTGATATGGTTTAGTGTAGGTTCCCATTATCTTTAAAGATAGTTTCATAGCAGGAGGCTGAACTATATGGGTAACGGTTTGATTGAATTGATTGATGCTTGCTTGTTTATATAATGCTTGTTGAGGTTATTCAGCTCTTGGTAAGTGAGTGACTAACCGGTTGAGATGTTATTTATTAAGTATTGTTATTTACTTTCTTAGATGTTAGTACTAAGTGTCTTAGGCCATATAGGCCGGACTACTGGTACTATTGGTTAGTGTTGAGTNACTTTCTTAGATGTTAGTACTAAGTGTCTTAGGCCATATAGGCCGGACTACTGGTACTATTGGTTAGTGTTGAGTCTAGATAATATTGCTAGGTTGTGGATAGTTAGGTTCTGGAATCTATGTCCTTAGGCTAGGTTCTGGAATAAGGTTGTGTTTAGGTTGTTAGGTGTGTGTTGCCGACAGCATGTGTGTAACCCGCGCATGCTAGGCATGTTAAGGGGTGATTTGTGTTTCCTCAGCCTCGTACCAGAGGGTTCAAGGAAACCCCTTATTCGTTGGATCGGGAAGACTCAGATAGACGGGGTCATGGCCTATGGCTGAGTATTACACGACGGTATAATGTGGCAGTGACCCGATGGACTGTGGGCTGTCGCGCGGTGACCTGAATGACTGTGGGCCGCGGTCGGTTGAAAGTTCCTTCTTCCGGCCTTTGTGGTAGGGAGTTAGGATGTTGCCGTTGTTGAGGAGGAACACGAAGTCACCAGGGCCCATGTTAGAGTGTCGAGTTTTAATGTTGTGTCGAGTATAGTGTTATGGAATCCTAGGGAAGTGTAACACTGATATACAGTGTTACGCGTTAGATCGAGTCGTGATTACTTAGAATATTATTATTGTGATATTGGTGATTGATTTGTTTTGCAGGTTACTAACATTGAGTCCTACTTCCGGGTTAGGTACCGGATTAGGCTTGGTGTCTATTTGTTGTGTTGACCAGAAGTTAGCTGTTATATTGTTTGGGGGATTGCTTGTGAAGGGTGGTGGATATTAAAGCTATGCGGTATCATTGGTTGGCCGATCATGTTTTTGTCTGATTGTTGGTCGACCGATTAAGGATGCTTGTATAGTCTAGGTGTCTAACACTACATGAGTATTGACTTCAGATGTATACATGGTTAACTAGGGATTGGTTGTTGACTTGTCTTTATGCAGGTTCCCGTTATTTTGAAATTGAATCATGACAGGAGGCCGGGTCTAACTGAGTAACGGTTTGAGTGGATAGTATTATTGTTATTGCTTGTGTAGCCTTAGTTTTCATTGCATGCTTAGGCTAGATTGATTGTTATTTTGGGTTGTATGGGTTAGTTATTAGGTTGCGGGTAGAGACCGCCAACTCACTGAGTAACATTAGGTTACGCATCCAACTCCGTTGTCCTTTTTGTAGGTAACTTTAGATATGGATGACCGTCATAACAGGGAGCTGGACATTAGGACCAACAGAGTAGATTTTCATGCCTTTTGTATACGGTATTTTGGATTTTGTTTAGTTGACTCGATTTGGCGTTAGGCTGGGACCGGTCTCAAATTATTCAATGTACGAGTATTTCTTTGAATCAATAAAGTATTTGTTTTATATGCGCATCATGAGTACTCTGATATTTGACTAGTCCGGTCTAACACAACGTTAGGTCGCCGTACGGGTTGAAAAGCCTTAGGCCTTGATCTAACGGCAACGCTAATTCTTGGAATGGGTTGTAAAGCCTTATGCCTTGATTTAGCGGGACGAGTTAGTGGATGAACTGGTCTAAGTCGTGGAGTAAATTTTGTGACTCTGACCAGATTGTCCCTAGCCCGTCACGTAGCGCTTCCGGACCATGGTGTTGGGTTGGACGGTCAGTCATGTTCTTGTTTGATTGTTGGCTGGCCGGTTAGCCTTTCATCTCCAACCCTTGGTGTCGGTCGGTCCGTCGGTCATGTTCTTGTTTGATTGTTGGCCGGTGGTTCGACCTATGTCTAGGACGGTTCGGGGGTGTTACAGAGGTGGTGTCAGAGCATGGTTACGTCCATGCTTCCGAAATTCATGATTTAATCGGTTTTAAATATTTTATCGAGTCAAAAGAGTCACAAAAGGCATTAGGGAACCGGTCATGTCCAGCATAGGATTTATTGTTTTAGGAACTAGGATTGAGATAGTGGAATCTAGAATTGCTAGGTGTCTGGTTAGAATTGTTAGGTTGATGGTTAGAATTGTGATTAGGTTGATGGTTAGAATTTTGATTAGGTTGCTTGGTTAGTTATTTATGGGAATAGTTGATGACTAACTTGTGTGTGAAGTGTTCTTTAAGTTGCAGCTCGTAAGTGTGTTCGTTGATCGGAACTTTAAGGGATGGAAACCTTAAAGTTAAGAGTGTTCGAGGCCAAAAACCCAAACCCAAAGAGAAAGAGGAAAGAGATTCAGAGGAGATGGTTCGTGGTAAGGACTGGACAGATGGGAAGAAACAAGACTTCAGGGGAAAGGACTTCATCAGTATTTGGGGAGAAAGGATGATCGATCAGAGGTCTGAGTAATATGGTGCAAGGGACAAGATGTTAGTCGAAAGGTTTTCATCATAGTTTGTGGGCAGAGAGAGATCAAGAAAGGATTCAGGGTTATTATGAGAAAAGATGATATCTATCGAAGCAACAAGATAGTATCATGGGCAAGACTAGTCAGAGACCTGGAGGAGAACACTCAAGGATTGGTGATAGATATAGTAAGAGATTATGGAGATGAATTGAGAATCTATGAGCCATGCGAAGTCAAGAAGTTAAGAGGAGAATTCAAGACCAAGGGGCATTAAAGGGAAAGTATCAAGGCAGAGCGATTTCAGAATGAGAAGCCGGATGGAAACCAAAGAAATCGAGAGAAGACATTAAAGGCGAGATGACGAAGAAGCACATCAAATGAACAAGACCACAAGACGGGATTATCCAATAAGTGATCGTCATCACAACACATCAAGATGGAGTCTGCTGTGAAGCTGAGCATTGGTGCAACTAAGAATTCGAGGACGAATTCTATTAAGGAGGGGAGAATGCGATAACCCGCCCATTAGGATAAAATGGTCGAGAGAAATTGGTCGAGAAGATTGGACGAGGATCCACTTGGTGGTCGAGTCGTAGACGAAAAGGGTCGATCGAGAGTTTCAAGTTTGAGATGGTCAAAGAATGGATCGTGATTGAACAATGAGGCGATATAAGCTGCTCTACCGTGTTATACAAAGTGTTAGATTGATCAGACGGCTGTTTTGGAAGCATAACATTTTTGAAGCACGACGGGTTAGAAGCACGACGGTTCCAAAGCTCGACGTTTCTTAGTCACGAAGTAATCTGCAAAACTTCGTAACTATCAGTATTATATTATTGGGTGACAGAATCTCGGAAGCAGGACGGGAAGTAAGCACGACGGGATCGAAGCACGACGGGAAAGCCCGAAGTTGGGAGAAAACCCAAATTTCGATATCACGGGATTTTTTGAGGAAGCCGGAGGCTCGGGAAATATTTTTCATCAAGGTCAAGAATTATTTGTAGTCTATCAAGATTATTTAGAGCATGAGAACGGGAGTGGAAAAATATTCGGGATTGATTACGGGTCGAAGAAATGCCGGGAGGACCGGAATCGAACGAATGGACCGAGAAGCTCGAGGTGGCTAGATCTAGGGGATCAGAACGTGGTGTCAACAGTCTATCAAGCTCAGTGTCCACAGAAGCTCGAGGTGTCGCCGTTCATGGAAGCCCAACATGCGGCTTGACAAACAGAAGCACGAGGTGCCGCCGTATCTGCAACCGAATCATGTTGATCGACATGTAGCGGCCCGTGTGTCGCAACGCATGAACTCCAGCCATGCTGAGAGACATATGGACGTGGTGTGTAACTTTTCATGAGATTAGGTCATGCTGATCGACATGTGTGCGCCCGTGTGTCGCCGCGCATGAGTCCGAAAGCATGCGGATGGACACACAGGCTGGTCGTGTGGCTCGACGTCATTGGCCGGCGACTTCTATATATACCAGCACGCCCCAGCAGTTTAATTCACTCATTCCACACCAAATAAACACCAAACACATTTCTAGAGAGAGAGAGAAAGAAAGAAATATGTCATTTTGAGAGTATGGTCTTTCCCGAAGACCGATATTCCATCGAGAAAGCCGATGCTGTCCAATCTACGATTCTCTACGATTGTTATGCCGAAGCTCTGCCCAAATCAATCCGTCCACTCAAGTATTATTCTCTGATGATGAAGTGGAGGTTCTATCCAAGATCAGTCGAAGTTTTGAAGTCCGATCTACCAAAAAGGCAAGTTCTGTCCAATCGACGATTCTTTATGATTGTAACGCGGAAGCGCTGCCCAAATCAATCCATCCAAGGCAGTAATTTTCTTCTACAATCAGGGGAAGGTTCTGTCTGAGTCAAGATCAGTCCAGTCCATTCCATTCAAGTCATCCATTGGGTTTTGGCCATGTCCTCTCCGATCAACGAGCTGCTTATCGGCATAGAACACTGTTAGTTGGTTTTGTGTGAATTCCACTTGGAATTTAGGGTAGTTTTGTGAGTTGGTTTTGTGTGAATTCTACTTGGAATTTATGGTAGTTTTGTGAGTTGCTTATGTTTTAATTCAATTTGGAATTTAGGATAGATCGAGCCAGCATATAGATTGTAAGGATCACGCTATTACTTGATAAAGTCCTTAGGGTTACTTATTAATCTGGACTAAGTTTAGCTAGGGCTAAGCTGAGATATAATGGAATTAAGACTGAGTTAATAACCTGACTAGGACTAGGACTAGGATGCATCATGTTTTCTATTCTTGCTTGTTGATATGGTTGAGTGTAGGTTCCCGTTATCTTTAAAGATAGTTTCATAGCAGGAGGCTGAACTATCTGGGTAACGGTTTGATTGAATTGATTGATGCTTGCTTGTTTATATAATGCTTGTTGAGGTTATTCAGCTCTTGGTAAGTGAGTGACTAACCGGTTGAGATGTTATTTATTAAGTATTGTTATTTACTTTCTTAGATGTTAGTACTAAGTGTCTTAGGCCATATAGGCCGGACTACTGGTACTATTGGTTAGTGTTGAGTNTTGATTGAATTGATTGATGCTTGCTTGTTTATATAATGCTTGTTGAGGTTATTCAGCTCTTGGTAAGTGAGTGACTAACCGGTTGAGATGTTATTTATTAAGTATTGTTATTTACTTTCTTAGATGTTAGTACTAAGTGTCTTAGGCCATATAGGCCGGACTACTGGTACTATTGGTTAGTGTTGAGTCTAGATAATATCGCTAGGTTGTGGATAGTTAGGTTCTGGAATCTATGTCCTTAGGCTAGGTTCTGGAATAAGGTTGTGTTTAGGTTGTTAGGTGTGTGTTTCCGACAGCATGTGTGTAACCCGCCCATGCTAGGCATGTTTAGGGGTGATTAGTGTTTCCTCAGCCTCGTACCCAGCGGGTTCAAGGAAACCCCTTATTCGTTGGATCGGGAAGACTCAGATAGACGGGGTCATGGCCTATGGCTGAGTATTACACGGCGGTGTAATGTGGCAGTGACCCGATGGACTGTGAGCTGTCGCGCGGTGACCCGAATGACTATGGTCTGCGGTCGGTTGAAAGTTCCTTCTTCCGGCCTTTGTGGTAGGGAGTTAGGATGTTGTCGATGTTGAGGAGGAACACGAAGTCACCAGGGCCCATGTTCGAGTGTCGAGTTTTAGTGTTGTGTCGAGTATAGGGTTATGGAATCCTAGGGAAGTGTAACACTGATATACAGTGTTACGCGTTAGATCGAGTCATGATTAGTTAGAATATTATTATTGTGATATTGGTGATTGATTTGTTTTGCAGGTTACTAAGATTGAGTCATACTTCCGGGTTAGGTACCGGATTAGGCTTGGTGTCTATTTGTTGTGTTAACCTGAAGTTAGCTGTTATATTGTTTGGGGGATTGCTTGTGAAGGGTGGTGGATATTAAAGCTATGTGGTATCATTGGTTGGCCGATCATGTTCTTGTCTGATTGTTGGTCGACCAATTAATGATGCTTGTATAGTCTAGGTGTCTAACACTACATGAGTATTGAACTCAGATGTATACATGGTTAACTAGGGAATTGTTGTTGACTTGTCTTTATGCAGGTTCCCGTTATTTTGAAATTGGATCATGGCAAGAGGCCGGGTCTAACTGAGTAACGGTTTGAGTGGATATTATTATTGTTATTACTTGTGTAGCCTTAGTTTTCATTGCATGCTTAGGCTAGATTGATTGTTATTTTGGGTTGTCTGGGTTAGTTATTAGGTTGCGGGTAGAGACCGCCAACTCACTGAGTAACATTAGGTTACTCATCCAACTCCGTTGTCCTTTTTGTAGGTATCTTTAGATATGGATTACCGTGATAGCAGAGAGCTGGACATTAGGACCACCGGAGTAGATTGTCATGCCTTTTGTATACGGTATTTTGGATTTTGTTTAGTTGACTCGATTTGCCGTTAGGCCGGGACCGGTCTCAAATTATTCAATGTACGAGTATTTCAAAATCGGTACGACGGAATTAATAGCCAAAACTCTCCACAAGAATATAAAAAGAACAGTTTTATAAAGCTCGAGAATCGTTTTATAAGACTCGAGAAATCGTTTTATAAAACTCGAGAGATCGTTTTATAAAACTCGAGAGATCGTTTTATAAAACTCGAGAAATCGTTTTATAAAACTCAAGAAATCGTTTTATAAAACTCGAAGATCGTTTTATAAAACTCGAAGGTCGTTTTATGAAATCCGAAGATCATTTTATAAAACTCGAGAATCGTTTTACAAAACCGCAAAAAACCGAAAAAGCCGTAAAACACGAACTAGTCGCAACTAGTTCGCCCATCGGCGAACTAAGCCAGACCCAGCTTAGTTCGCCCGGCTTAGTTCACCGATGGGCGAACTAAGCCGAGCCCGGCTTAGTTCACCGATGGGCGAACTAGGACATGCTCGACTAGTTCGCCGATGGGCGAACTAGAGACTTCCCGGACACTCCGCGTCTTGATTTCCCACATTCCCGATTCGAAACTTACGTCTTTCGACAAAGTCGCATTCTAAACCATGGCCGAAACATCTCCCGTTCCATCTCGATCCGACTTACCGTTCGAGTTTTACGATAAAAATCGTAAAACTTCGTTTTCTCGGAAAGAACTCGAGGAAATCGTATAAAACGGCAACGGTTAAACGAAACACCGAACATTGCCTAAACTATACGATTTATTCGAGATTTCTTGTTAAAATCATAAAAACGCGCTTTTTAATAAAAAACGTCGAGTAAGTCGTAAAAAAGTGTTTTTAAGAAAAAGTCGAGTAAATCGTAAAACCTTGCGATTAACTCGAGTAAATTATTAAAAACGACGTCAGATCAGAAAACGATCCCGTAAAAGTCGGAAAACGGATTTATCGCAAAACGGCCCGAAAGGACCTAAAACGCGATAAAAACCCATCGCGCGATCTTAACGGAATCTAATCCGCAGATTTGACAACGTTTTGACGGTTTATTCGCAGAAGGAAAATAAAAGTCAAGTTTAAAGATAAAAGGAAGGTTTGAAGGGAAATAGAAGATTTCCGCAGAAGAAAAGGAAGGATCGAGAAGAATGGAAAATTCCCGATTTAGTCAAATCTGGGCGAAATGGAAAGATCGGATAGCCAAGGCGAGGAGTATATAAAGAGGAGGTGTAGGGCAGAAGCACAGACACGAAATTCAGAGCTCTCACCACCAAAACTAGCATTTAGGAATTTTTCCGTTTTTCTGTTAGCGAGCTGCGTCTCAATTAGGGTTTTCTAGTTCTTACGCAGTTCAACGCAGATTCGGAATAAGAACCTTCTTGCTTTCAATCTCGCTTATTTTCGTTTTAATTCTAAGTGTTTTCGTCATCTTAATCTTTGTTGTGCGGTTCTCGCAGATAGCCGGTTCCTCTGGAAACTTAGGGTTTTCCCGAAGTTTCCTTATTTACGATTTATTTGACAGTAGGGTGAAATCGACTCCCACAGTNGTTCAACGCAGATTCGGAATAAGAACCTTCTTGCTTTCAATCTCGCTTATTTTCGTTTTAATTCTAAGTGTTTTCGTCATCTTAATCTTTGTTGTGCGGTTCTCGCAGATAGCCGGTTCCTCTGGAAACTTAGGGTTTTCCCGAAGTTTCCTTATTTACGATTTATTTGACAGTAGGGTGAAATCGACTCCCACAGTATTTCTTTGAATCAATAAAGTATTTGTTTTATATGCGCATCATGAGTACTCTGATACTTGACTAGTCCGGTCTAACACAACGTTAGGTTGTCGTACGGGTTGAAAACCTTTGGCCTCGATCTAACGGCAACGCTAATTCTTGGTACGGGTTGTAAAGCCTTATGCCTTGATTTAGCGGGACTAGTTAGTGGATGAACTGGTCTAAGTCGTGGAGTAAATTTTGTGACTCTGACCAGATTGTCCCTAGCCCGTCACGTAGCGCTTCCGGACCATGGTGTTGGGTTGGACGGTCAGTCATGTTCTTGTTTGATTGTTGGCTGGCCGGTTAGCCTTTCATCTCCAACCCTTGGTGTGGGTCGGTCCGTCGGTCATGTTCTTGTTTGATTGTTGGCCGGTGGTTCGACCTATGTCTAGGACGGTTCGGGGGTGTTACACGCGGAGCCTTGGAGAGGCGCATGGCCTTGGAGAGGTGCAGAGCCTTGGAGAGGCGCATGGCCTTGGAGAGGCGCGTATCCTTGGAGAGGCGCAGAGCCTTGGAGAGGCGCAGGGCCTTGGAGAGGCGCAGGGCCTTGGAGAGGCGCAGAGCCTTGTAGAGGCGCAGGGCCTTGGAGAGGCGAGGAGACTTGGAGAGGCACGGAGCCTTGGAGAGGCGCGGAGACTTGGAGAGGTATGGGGCCTTGGATAGGTGCATGGCCTTAGAGAGGCGGAGGGCTTTGGAGAGGCGAGGAGACTTGGAGAGGCGCGGAGCCTTGGAGAGGCGCGGAGACTTGGAGAGGTATGGGGCCTTGGATAGGTGCATGGCCTTAGAGAGGCGGAGGGCCTTGAAGAGGCACCTCTGTAACACCCCCGAACCGTCCTAGACATATGGTCAATAAACCAGCCAACAATCAAACAAGAACATGACCGATCGACCGACCAACACCTAGGATTGGAGATGAAACGCTAACCGGCCAGCCAACAATCAAACAAGAACATGACTGACCGTCCAACCCAACACCATGGTCCGGAAGCGCTACGTGACGAGCTAGGGACAATCTGGTCAGAGTCACAAAATTTACTCCACGATTTAGACCAGTTCATCCACTAACTCGTCCCACTAAATCAAGGCAAAAGGCTTTGCACCCCGTACAAAGAATTAGCGTTTCCGTTAGATTGAGGCCTAAGGCTTTTCAACCCGTACGACGACCAAACGTTGTATTAGACCGGACTAGTCAAATATCAGAGTACTCATGATGCGCATAAAAAAAATACTTTATTGATTCAAGAAATTATCCATACAATTAAATAATTCAAGACCGGTCCTGACCTAACGCCAAATTGAGTCAACTAAACAAAAACCAAAATACCGTATACAAATGGCATGAAAATCTACTTTGATGGTCCTAATGTCCAGCTCCATGCTATCACGGTCATCCATATCTAAAGATACCTACAAAAAGGACAACAGAGTTTGATGAGTAACCTAATGTTACTCAGTGAGATGGCAGCCTCTACCCGCAACCTAATAACTAACTCAGACAACACAAAAATAACACTAAATCTATCCTAAGCATGCAATCAAAGCTAAGGCTACACAACCAATCCCTAGTTAACCATATATACGCCCGAGTTCAGTACTTATGTAATATTAGACACTAAAACTATACAAGTATCATTAAATGGTCGACCAACAATCAGACAAGAAAATGATCGGCCAATCAATGATACCGCATAACTTCAATATCCACCACCCTTCATAAGCAATCACTCAAACAACACATGCCAACGTCAGGTCTACACTAACCAAACAAACACCAAGTCTAACCCGGAAACTAACCCATGATTAGATCTCAATGTTAGAAACCTGCAAGGAAATCAATCACCAATATCACAGTAATAATATTCTAACTAATCACGACTCAATCTAACGCGTAACACTGTATATGAGTGTTACACTTCCATAGGATTCCATAAACCTATACTCGACACAACACTAAAACTCGAAAAAACACTCTAACATGGGCCCTGGAGACTTCGTGTTCCTCCTCAACATCGGCAACATCCTAACTCCCTACCACAAAGGCCGGAAGAAGGAACTTTCAACCGACCCCGGCCCACAGTCATTCGGGTCACCGTGCGACAGCCCACAGTCCATCGGGTCACTGCCACATTACACCGTCGTGTAATCACTCTGCCATAAGCCATGACCTCGTTCTTCTGAGTCTTCCCGATCCAGCGAATAAGGGGTTTCCTTGAACCCGCTGGGTATGAGGCTGAGGAAACACTAATCACCCCTAAACATGCCTAGCATGGGCGGGTTACACACATGTTGTCGGCAACACACACCTAACAACCTAAACACAGTCTTATTTCAAAACCTAGCCTAAGGACATAGATTCCAGAACCTAACTATCCACAACCTAGCGATATTATCTAGACTAAACACTAACCAATAGTACCAGTAGTCCGGCCTATATGGCCTAAGACACTTAATACTAACATCTAAACAAGTAAACAACAATACTTAATAAATAAAAATTCAACCGGTTAGTCACTCCCTTACCAAGAGCTGACTAACCTCAATCAACAAGCATTATATAAACAAGCAATTACTTAATCAAACCGTTACCAAGATAGTTCAGCCTCCTGTTATGAAACTATCCTTAGATAACGGGAACCTGCACTTAACCATATCAACACACAAGAATAGAAAACATGATGCATCCTAGTCCTATTCCTAGTCAGGTTATTAAATCAGTCTTAATTCCATTATATCTCAGCTTAGCCCTTGCTAAACTGAGTCCAGATTAATAAATAACCCTAAGGACTCTATCATGCAATAGTGTGATAATTCTACTCTATATGCTACTCGATCTATCCTAAGTTCCAAGTGGAACACAAACAATAACTATCCTAAATTCCAAACGGAATTTAAACATAACCAACTCACAAAACTACCCTAAATTCAAAGTGGAATTCACACAAAACCAACTCACAGTGTTCTAGGCGAGAAACAGCTGGTTGATCGGAGAGGATTTGGCCAAAACCCAACCTGGACGACTTGAATGGACTGGACTGGACTGATCTTGACTCGGACAGAACCTCCCCTTGATTGTAGAAGAAAATGACTGCCTTGGATGGGTTGATTTGGGCAGCGCTTCCGCATTACACTCATAGAGAATCGTCGATTGGGCAGAACTTGCCTTCTTGGTATATCGGCTTCAAATATTGGCTGATATAGGACAGCACCTCCACTTCATCATCAGAGAAAAATACTAGAGTGGACAGATTGATTTGGGCAGAGCTTCCACATAAAAATCGTAGAGAATCGCCGATTGGACAGCATCGGCCTTCTCGATGCAATATCGGTCTTCGGGAAAGACCATACTCACAAAATGACATCTTTCTTTCTCTCTCTCTCTCTCTAAGCACGTATTTACTGTTTATTTTGTGTGTAATGAGTGAATGCAACTGCTGGGGGCGTGCTGGTATATATAGAAGTCACGGGCCAATGACGTCAAGCCACATGACCCGCCTGTGTGTCGATCAGCATGCTTCCGGACTCATGCGCGGTGACACACGGGCGCACACATGTCGATCAGCATGACCTGATGTCATGCAAAGTGACACAACACGTCCAGATGTCTCTCAGCATGGCTGGAGTTCATGCATTGTGACACACGGGCCGATACATGTCCATCATCATGCTTCGGGTGCAGATACGGCGGCACCTCGTGCTTCTGTGTGTCAAGCCACATGTCAGGATTTCATGCACGGCGACACTTCGAGCTTTGGTTGACACTGAGATTGCTAGACTGTTGACACCACGTTCTGATCCCTTAGATCGAGCCACCTCGAGCTTCTCGGTTCATATGTGCGATTTCGGTCCTTCCGACATTTCTTCGACCCGTAATCAATCCCGAATATTTTTCCTCTCCTGTTCTGATGCTCTAAATAATCTTGATAGACTCCAAATAATTCTTGACCTTTATTGAAAATATTTCCCGAGCCTCGGGCTTCCTCAAAAAATCCCGTGATACCGAAATTTTGGTTTTCGCCCAACTTTGGGCTTTTTCGATCCCGTCGTGCTTGCTTCCCGTCCTGCTTACTTCCCGTCTTTCTTCCGATATTATGTCTCCGAATAATATAATATTGATGGTTACAAAGTTTTGCAGCTTACTTCTTGACTAAGAAACGTCGAGCTTCAGAACCGTCGTGCTTCTAACCCGTCGTGCTTCAAAAATGTTATTCTAAGACATTGTCAAATATGGTAGAGCAGCTTATAATGCCTCATGGTTCACTCACGATCCATTGTTTGACAATCTCGAACTTGAAACTCTCGATCGACCCTTATCGTCTGCGCCTCGACCACCAAGTTGATCCTCGACCAATCTTCTCGACCAATTTCTCTCGACCATTTTATCCTAAAACATGTGGCCTTGGAGAGGCACGGAGCCTAGGAGAGGCACGGAGCCTTGGAGAGGCACATGGCTTTGTGGTTGATGAGAGTCATCTGTTTCGAAAGGCGCGTGGCGAGGAGAAAGGGTAGATTAGTCGATATGCTTCAGTAAGCATGGAGTGTCCGTATGCTTCAATAAGCATGATGTGTTCCTGCCGATGAGTCGAAGATCTTAGTCTGAGCTTCATAGGTGGAATTGCAGACGTTCTGCAATGAGTATATATCTTCATATAGGTGATAGGAATCGCAAGGATTCACCGTTTGTTGAACATGTCGGTAAAGATGATCTTCTAAGTACGAAACCTTGCCTTGGCAGCTATCGAGATGATGAGCTCGTGTCTCTCTCTCTCTTATGGATGTCTTGACCTCTTGTGGATGTGTAGACATAGGTATAGAACTTTATCCAGCTGATGGTAGTCATCGGGATCAGCCATGATGAACGTATCGAAGAAGGTCTTCTAGGTATGAGAATTTGTCTTGGCGGCTGTAGTATCGCTTATCTCTATGGATGAACGTGTTGTCCTCTTTTTTAGGTTAAATAAACCTTATATTTATAGTAGAGGTCATGCCTCCCTCCTAGGGTTTGGAAATATCCATTATATCCATAGATAGTAGAATATTTCCAATTTTCTTAAAGGCAGCCATATGTCTTGGAATACTTCCTCTTTCTTCTCTTGGATTTAAGGAGATTCAACCATATTATGATAAATGTGAATTTCAAAATTTATCATGAGGTTTTTCTTTTTACTTAGAGGCAGGATGAATTATCTGACCCGGCCCAAAAGCATGGCCCGGTACCTGGAGCAAGGCCCGGTACCTGGAGCAGGGGCAGGGTCCTGGCGCAGGGCCCAGAACTTAGAAGCATGAACCTAGAGGCGGAGAGCCTTGGAGAGGCGCAAGGCCTTGGACAGGCTCAGACCCTTGTAGAGACGTAGGGCCTTGGAGAGGCGAGGAGCCTTGGAGAGGCGCAGAGCCTTGGAGAGGTATGGGGCCTTGGATAGGCGCATGGCCTTAGAGAGGCGCAGGGCCTTGTAGAGGCACCTCTGTAACACCCCCGAACCGTCCTAGACATATGGTCGATAAACCAGCCAACAATCAAACAAGAACATGACCGATCGACCGACCGACACCCAGGGTTGGAGATGAAAGGCTAACCGACCAGCCAACAATCAAACAAGAACATGACTGACCGTCCAACCCAACACCATGGTCCGGAAGCGCTACATGACGGGCTAGGGACAATCTGGTCAGAGTCACAAAATTTACTCCACGACTTAGACCAGTTCATCTACTAACTCATCCCGCTAAATCAAGGCATAAGGCTTTGCAACCCGTACCAAGAATTAGCGTTGTCGTTAGATCGAGGCCTAAGGATTTTCGACCCGTACGACGACCTAACGTTGTGTTAGACCTCATGATGCGCATATAAAAAAAATACTTTATTGATTCAAGAAATATCCATACAATTAAATAATTCAAGACCGGTCCTAGCCTAACGCCAAATCGAGTCAACTAAAAAAAAACCAAAATACCGTATACAGAAGGCATGAAAATCTACTTTGGTGGTCCTAATGCCAAGCTCCATGCTATCACGGTCATCCATATCTAAAAATACCTACAGAAAGGACGACGGAGTTGGATGAGTAACCTAATGTTACTCAGTGAGTTGACAGCCTCTACCCGCAACCTAATAACTAACCCAGACAACCCAAAAATAACACTAAATCTATCCTAAGCATGCTATCAAAGTTAAGGCTACACAACCAATCCCTAGCTAACAACATATACGCCCGAGTTCAGTACTTATGTAATGTTAGACACTAAAACTATACAAGTATCATTAACTGGTCGACCAACAATCAGACAAGAACATGATCGGCCAATTAATGATACCGCATAACTTCAATATCCACCACCCTTCATAAGCAATCACTCAAACAACACATGCCACCGTCGGGTCTACACTAACCAAACAAACACCAAGTCTAACCCGGAACCTAACCTAGGATTAGATCTCAATGTTAGAAACCTGCAAGGAGCTGACTAACCAAGAGCTGACTTAATAACAATACTTAATAAATAAAAACTCAACCGGTTAGTCACTCCCTTACCAAGAGCTGACTAACCTCACTCAATCCAACCGTTACCAAGATAGTTCAGCCTCCTTCTATGGAAACTATCCTTAAATAACGGGAACCTGCACTTAACCATATCAACACAAAAGAATAGAAAACATGATGCATCCTAGTCCTAGTCCTAGTCAGGTTATTAAATCAGTCTTAATTCCATTATATCTCAGCTTAGCCCTTGATAAACTGAGTCCAGATTAATAAATAACCCTAAGGACTCTATCATGCAATAGTGTGATAATTCTACTCTATATGCTACTCGATCTATCCTAAGTTCCAAGTGGAACTCAAACAATAACTATCCTAAATTCCAAACGGAATTCAAACATAACCAAATCACAAAACTACCTTAAATTCCAAGTGAAATTCACACAAAACCAACTCACAGTGTTCTAGGCGAGAAGCAGCTGGTTGATCGGAGAGGACTTGGCCAAAACCCAACTGGACGACTTGAATGGACTGGACTGGACTGATCTTGACTCGGACAGAACCTCCCCTTGACCGTAGAAGAAAATGACTGCCTTGGATGGATTGATTTGGGCAGCGCTTCCGCGTTACACTCATAGAGAATCGTCGATTGGAGAGAACTTGCCTTCTAGGTAGATCAGGCTTCAGAACTTCGGCTGATCTGGGACAGCACCTCCACTTCATCATCAGAGAAAAATACTATAGTGGACAGATTGATTTGGGCAGATCTTCCACATAAAAATCGTAGAGAATCGCCGATTGGACAGCATCAACCTTCTCAATGGAATATCGGTCTTCGGGAAAGACCATACTCACAAAATGACATCTTTCTTTCTCTCTCTCTCTCTCTAAGAACGTCTTTGCTATTTATTTGGTGGAATGACGGAATGAAACTGCTGGGGGCGTGCTGGTATATATAGAAGTCACCGGCCAATGACGTCAAGCCACACGACCCGCCTGTGTGTCGATCCGCATGTTTCCGGACTCATGCGCGGCGACACACGGGGGCACACGGGGGCACACATGTCGATCAGCATGCCCCGATGTCAAGCAAACTGACACAACACGTCCAGATGTCTCTCAGCATGGCTGGAGTTCATGCGTTGCGACACACGGGCCGCTACATGTCGATCAACATGCTTCGGTTGCAGATACGGCGGCACCTTGTGCTTCTTTGTGTCAAGCCACATGTCAGGCTTTCGTGCACGCTGACACCTCGAGCTTTGGTTGACACTGAGATTGCTAGAATGTTGACACCACATTCTGATCCCTTAGATCGAGCCACCTCGAGCTTCTTGGTTCATATGCGCGATTTCGGTCCTTCCGGCATTTCTTCGACCCGTAATCAATCCCGAATATTTTTCCTCTCCCATTCTGATGCTCTAAATAATCTTGATAGACTCCAAATAATTCTTGACCTTTATGAAAAATATTTCCCGAGCCTCCGGCTTCCTCAAAAAATTCCGTGATAACGAAATTTTGGTTTTCGCCCAACTTTGGGCTTTTCCGTCGTGCTTCGATCCCGTCGTGCTTGCTTCCCGTCCTGCTTACTTCCCATCCTGCTTCCGATATTATGTCTCCGAATAATATAATATTGATGATTATGAACTTTTGCAGATTACTTTGTGACTAAGAAACGTCGAGCTTCTAACCCGTCGTGCTTCAAAAATGTGATGCTTCCAAAATGTCTAGCTGATCAATCTAAGACATTGTCAAATATGGTAGAGCAGCTTATCATGCCTCATAGTTCACTCACGATCCATTCTTTGACCATCTCGAACTTGAAACTCTCGATCGACCCTTATCGTCTGCGACTCGACCACCAAGTGGATCCTTGACCAATCTTCTCGACCAATTGCTCTCGACCATTTTATCCTAATGGGCGGGTTATCACACACGTGGACTTGGAAAGGCACGGAGCCTAGGAGAGGCACAGAGCCTTAGAGAGGCATATGGCTCTGTGGTTGATGAGAGTCATCTGTTTTGAAGGGCGCATGGCCAGGAGAAAGGGTAGATTAGTCGATATGCTTCAGTAAGCATGGAGTGTCTGTATGCTTCAATAAGCATGATGCGTTCCTGCCGATGAGTCGGAGATCTTAGTCTGAGCTTGATAGGTGGAATTGCAGACGTTCTGCAATGAGTATATATCTTCATATATGTGATAGGAATCGCAAGGATTCACAGTTTGTTGAACATGTCGGTAAAGATGATCTTGTATGTACGAAACCTTGCCACTGCAGCTATCAAGATGATGAGCTCGTGTCTCTCTCTCTCTTATGGACGTCTTGTCCTCTTGTGGATGTGTAGACATTGTGGGAACCGAAATTCACACTTGTCGATTTCCGTTAAATAAGGAAACTTAGAAAAACCCTAATTTTCCAGAGGAACCGGATCTCTGCATCGTCCGAATATTTTTCCGCTTATTTTAGAAAGCGCTTTCTTGATGCGAGGAAAAATGTTCGGCAAGAGAAGGAAGACGAGTTTCGTTTGAAGGATTTGGATGATCGACAATCCGGACCGATTAAAGACCATGGTGGATCGGAGATGACTTGGAGTATGTCTGATTTACGAGAACTTCTAGGAGCGAGTCGGTTTTAAGACGATGTCAGCGTCTCTAGCTCCTTCTTTCTTTTAGGAAATGAGTACGTTTGAATGCGTGGCGATCGTTTCTCGGTTGTACGAGAGATTGGATCGGTTTGCGAGTTATGCCTGAATGGTTAGAGAACAACAAATCGAGATAGACAAAAATTGCTTACGACTTAGCATACTAGACTATCTTCTAAATTCTAAGTTCTCTAGGTTTCTTGGCAGTTTACAAGACTTTTTCGTTTCTTACCTACGAGAAATTAGAAATCTAATAAAATTTTCGAATCGGACATACCTTAGCTTCATCGATGATTTGGGGTCGTCTATTCTTCGTTCTTCATCTTTCGACCTACCGGTCTTCGACGAATTACCAGCGAGAGTATCGGAGCGGGGAGAACACTTAACCATCGGAGCTCGTGTTCTTGTTTCTTCGTACTGCTGGTTTTATTTGACCGACTAGGTGCGCTTTGTATATCGAAAAAATTAATCACGTGTTTATGATTGGATGTTTTCGACTTAGTGTGGCAGAGTTTCGTAAAATCAGATTAGGTTTAGAGAGTTCAGATTTCTCGTATATTTTAGGAAACTTTGGTGTTAAGT
Source organism: Eruca vesicaria subsp. sativa (assembly GCA_932364175.1). NCBI lineage: Eukaryota > Viridiplantae > Streptophyta > Magnoliopsida > Brassicales > Brassicaceae > Eruca > Eruca vesicaria. The sequence goes on along the minus strand of CAKOAT010217043.1, from coordinate 34,274 downwards.
CAACCGTTGCTGTTTTAGACGATTGGTTCGAACTTATACGAAGAAACAAGTCTATGTGGTTTTATCGTAAAATCCCGATGGAAATTCCGGTTCAGACGAAACGAGAATCAGCGCGATCAAGACTTCGAGAGAACTCGAGGATTGGTTCAGCTCGACGTAAGGCAAGTCGGGTGAACCCTTTCAGCTCGTCGTGTGGCGATCTGGATTGTAAGAACCCTTGGGGCGAAGTCAGCGTCTCTTGGTCGAGCCAGGCGCTCGGGTCAGCTCGCTGTATGGCGAGCTAGCTAACTCTACGTTCGGCGAACTAAGACGCTTGGCGCGGGTGATCTCGATTCGTCGAGTTGACTTGTTTTCGTCGTAGAATCTCAACGGAAAGTCCGATTGAGACGAAACGAAAAGCGTCTCGATCAAGATTCGAGATGGAGATGTTTCGATCCGTGGAGCTTGCCCAACTTGCCTAATGGTGAGTCGGCGAGCACAGTCCCGATTCATCAAGCTATCTTGTTTTCGTGGTAAAATCTCAATGAAAACTTTGATTGAGACGAAACGAAAAGCAGTGCGATTATTGTTTAGAGTACGGTCCGGCTCACCATAGCTATGAGTTGGATTGAGCGGACCCTCGGGAAAAAGTCAGTGCCTCTGGGACGAGATGGAAAGCCGGTCAGCTCGCCAAGATGGCAAGCTAGGTTGCTTGGCCAACTCAGCATCTTTTCGACTGGATAGTATTGCCTGATTCTGTGAGTAGCCTAAGGTTCTTCCGCGAACAACCTAGGGTTTGGTCGGGAATAACCTAGGGTTTTTCCGCGAGTGACCTAGGGCTTTCTCCGCGAGTAAAGCTAGGGTTTTGCCGCGGATAACCTACGGTTTTTCCGCGAGTTACCTAATGATTTTTTCGCGAATAACCGCGAGTATCCTAGAGTTTATTTCGCGAGTAACTTACGGTTTGTTCCGCGAAAAACCTAGAGTGCTTTCCGCGAGTAACCTAGGGTTTTTCCGCGAACAACCTAGGGTGCTTTCCTCGAGTAACCTAGGGTTTTTCCGCGAACAACCTAGGGTTTTACCGTGAATAACCTAGAGTTTTTCCGCGAACAAACTAGGGTTTTGCCGTGAATAACCTAGAGTTTTTCCGCAAACAAACTAGGGTTTTGCCGTGAATAACCTAGAGTTTTCCGCAAGTAACCTAGGGTTTATTTCGCGAGTAACCTACGGTTTGTTCTGTGGTTTCTGGGAGGGCAAGTTTTATTTTTCCGAAAAGTTCTCGGAAAACGTCTTTTGCTCAACCCGTGAGATATGTCAAACTCGGAAATAAGAAAAACACTATGGGGTTTGATAGATTTTATCGTTGCCCTTAGTGGTCTAAAATAGAAATCGTGAGCTCGTTTTGTTGCTCTTCTCGTGGCGAAGAGTCGCGATTAGGTTTTCGATTTTGTTGAGTACTACAGCGTTTGCGTGAGCGTTGGCTGTACGAGTAGTCACTGCTGGAGTTGTTTTACCAGCGTCTTTTTGCGAGTTGCGACTTTGTCTTTCATACATCCAGACATCGTTTTGGTCAAGCGTTTTGCGGCTATGAGTAAGAGTAATCCGACCCCCCCCCCTCCTTCTAGCGCCAAACTGTGGGAACCGAAATTCACACTTGTCGATTTCCGTTAAATAAGGAAACTTAGGAAAACCCTAATTATCCAGAGGAACCGGATCTCTGCGAAAGCCAACGACAAGTAACCAAATAAATGCGGAAAAATATGAAAAACATAGTAAAACGAATTTATAAAGAAAGTTGATCTTATTTCCGATTCGCGTAAGAGCGTTGCGATCATTACAGGGAATTACTAAGGCTTTGGCCGCAGGGGCCATCAGCGAGTTACAAACATAAAACGCTAGATCTAGTCAAGTCGCAGCTCGATGACGAAAAACTAAAAAAGATTGGAAAAAAGGTTTGAATGATTTCGGACTGAACCTTATGAAAGGCTGCCTACGTACCCTTTTCGGGGATCAAGTCGAACGTATTTCAGGTTGTAGAGCTGGACCAGAGATCGAACTGCCTGGGCGAGTTCATCTAGTAATTGAGCGCCAGTCATAGAAACCGAACTTGTCGAGAAAAATCCTAAGTTTCTAAGTGCGGAAAATTCTAAGACTAGAAAAGTTGTGAAAGTCTCAGATGAGAGCTCTGGATTTCCGTCCCCCTCTTCTGCCCTACGCATCTGGTTTATATACTCCTTGCCTTGACGGTTTGATCTTTCCATTTTGACGGATTTGAGTATTTCGGGAATCTTCCATTTTTCCCGATCCTTCCTTTTCTTCCGCGTAAATCTTCTATTTATCTTCAAACTTGCCTTTATTTTCTTTCTGCGAGTAAACCATCAAAACGTTATCAAATCTGCGGGCCGTTTTGCAATAAAACCGTTTTCTGACTTTTACGGGATCGTTTCCTGATCCGACGTCGTTTTTAATAAATTACTCGAGTTAATCGCAAGGTTTTACGATTTACTCGACTTTTAATTAAAAACACGTTTTTTACGACTTACTCGGCGTTTTTTATTAAAAGCGTGTTTTTATGATTTCAACGAGAAATCTCAAATAAATCGTATATTTTAGGCAATGTTCGGTGTTTCGTTTAACCGTTGCCGTTTCATACGATTTTCCTCGAGTTCTTTTCGAGAAAGCAAAGTTTTACGGTTTTTATCGTAAAACTCGAACGGTAAGTCGGATCGAGATGGAACGGGAGATGTTTCGGCCGTAGTTTAGAACGTGACCTTGTCGAAAGACGTAAGTTTCGAATCGGGAATGCGGGATATCGAGGCGCGGGATATCCAAGAAGTTTTTAGTTCGCCCATCGGCGAACTAAGCCGGGCCGGCTTAGTTCGCCGATGGGCGAACTAGTTGAGTGACTCCTAGTTCGCCCATCGGCGAACTAAGCCGGGCCGGCTTAAATCACCGATGGGCGAACTAGTGGAGTGTCCCTAGTTCGCCGATGGGCGAACTAGTGGAGTGTCCCTAGTTCGCCCATGGGCGAACTAAGCCGGCCCGGTTTAGTTCGCCCATGGGCGAACTAGTCGTGACTAGTTCGCGTTTTACGGCTGTTTTGGTTTTTTGCGGTTTCGTAAAACGATTCTTCGAGTTTTATAAAACGTTTCTTTGAGTTTTATAAAATGATTCTCGAGTTTTATAACACGATTCTTCGAGTTTTATAAAACGATTCTCGAGTTTTATAAAACGATTCTTCGAGTTTTATAAAATGATTCTCGAGTTTCATAAAACGATTCTTAAAGTTTTATAAAACGATTCTCGAGTTTTATAAAACGATTTCTCGAGTTTTATAAAATGATCCTTGATTTTTATAAAACGATTCTCGAGTTTTATAAAACGATTCTTCGAGTTTTATAAAACGTTTCTTCGAGTTTTGTAAAACGATTCTTGTGTTTTATAAAACGATTTCTCGAGTTTTATAAAACGATTCTCGAGTTTTATAAGATGATTCTTCGAGTTTTATAAAATGATTCTCGAGTTTTATAAAACGATTCTTCAAGTTTTATAAAACGATTCTCGAGTTTTATAAAACGATTTCTCGAGTTTTATAAAATGATTCTCGAGTTTTATAAAACGATTCTCGAGTTTTATAAAACGATTCTTCGTGTTTTATAAAACGTTTCTTCGAGTTTTATAAAACGATTCTTGAGTTTTATAAAACGATTTCTCGAGTTTTATAAAACGATTCTTCGAGTTTTATAAAATTACTTTTGCGGAAAGTAAAGATCCCAGAAGTTATCGTAGACGTTGATTTCGAGATTACGTTTTTGAGTTTTATAAAACGATTCTCGAGTTTTATAAAACGATCTTTCGAGTTTTATAAAACGTATTTTTATTTTTACTTTTGCGGATACTTTTAGCCATTGATTCCGTCGCGACCGATTTTGACACCAACAGTTAGCCCCCCAGCTCGCTAGAATCTTGATCTTCTAGCGTAAGGTTCTTGCGAGTGGTTTGCCAGTTTTAGTTAAATTGGGCGGAATTAATGGTTGGAAAGGTCCGTTGAGAATGATATTTCCACTTTCCGGGGAGCGGAAAGCGTATAAGATTAGGGCTGCGCCTTGTGAAGGCTGCCTACGTACCCTTTTGAGGGGATCAAGCCTTTCGTAGTTCGTTTCGGATTTAAGGTTCTTATGACCCGTTTCCTAGCAAGACCTTTACGGTCTAGTTATATGTTGCGTAGGAATTATCGAGCATATTGATGTCGATGGCATCGGGACCTTTGCCGGCCTTGAGACTAGCCTCGTAGGCCATTTGGTCTGGCCGAGCGTGGCCGTTATAGTTTTTGGACTGGCCGTGTGCGGCTCTGAGTCCCTGCCGCTTTTGCGGCTTTATTAAAAATCAGTATGTTTTTTTAAGAGCGTGTTTTTATTCGTATGAATGTAGCGGGAAGAATATGAGTTGATATTGAGGGAGGTCCGCGAGTTGTCGTCTCGCATTCCGTTCCCTTAGTAGATCGCCTTGTTCGTTTGCCCGTCGTAGGATGTTTGGTAAATCGAGTGAGCATTTAGATATAGACGAAGAGACATGCCTTTAGGATCTCGATTCAT